>JADGIL010008695.1:2234-17018 GCA_020352625.1 Cactoblastis cactorum | reverse complement strand
TGAACCAATTACGATGAAATTTGGTATGTAGGTAGCTGAAGACCCAGAATAACATATAGGCTACTTTTTATCCCCGAGTTCCCACGGGAATTATTCCTAATTGAATTTCATAGGGTTTCCATGCGGACGAAGTCGCGGGCAGCCTCTAGTACAGTATAATTGTACAATACAGAATTAAATATATTTGAAATAAACTTTTAATGACTAAAATCACTGTTTTAATGAATCCAATAAAAAGTCAGTTTAGTGGTGTGATTGCTGAGAATTATTTTCTTTTAAACTTAGACATGATTCCTGAAATAGAACAACAGGTTATTTTTAGTAAAATCATTCATCACAACTCACGAAACCAATTAAGTACGCAACAAAATTTCTCTCAATATGCTAAATTAATTTCTTCTCAATCCCGTACCATTACACTTCACAATTAAACTCGGAACACTGACTATAGACAAAAAATCTAAATGTCTGACACTGCGAACGTCGATAAATTGGACCATCGACAATTTTTTCGCATCCCTTTTGTTTTTTAGAGTTCTGCACAAACTGCTAACGTATTTGATTCCGTGTCTGTTGGTGATTTTGCTTCAGTGCTTTGGTTAGATTACAAAAAAAGCTTTTTTGAATGCAATATTTTTGGGGATGCCCAATCCTTTAAGACTTTTTTTATCTTTATTTATTTATTAGCACACAAAACAGTTTTAAGATTATGAAATAATTTGATCAAATATAATTTGTCATTATTCTATTCAAATGTAGTGGATTTCTTGTGTATTTTTATTTAAAAAGAAATTGGTTTAAACTACTTGTATAACATTTCTAGCCTCCATACCTCAGTGTTCACAAGTTTTTGCTTCGAATGCCCCTAAAACTTAGAACATTACACTATTGTTTGTTTAACGGTTTCTCCAATAGTATTAAGATAAACAGACAACAAACTCACCTCTGCTAATTCGATCATTTTTATTTTCCGCCTTTGGGTCATATTTACAAGGTTCAGTTTTGCACTACTAATTTAATATTTGTCATACTTGTATTTCATTTTATATTAATGACCATGTGGACATGAGTAAGTTAGTGGACTTCGGATCCAATTCCATCCTCATGATCTAAAGTATCGACTCATGCTGTCGTTTGAAAAAATATTGTGTATGCATTTTACAACATATCTACCCTGGTATACTAGTCGATGATTTGTAAAATGAAAATAAATGTCTTGGTGATTTTATACAAATATACGAAGAACATCACATCTTTTTCCCTTATAGGGTCGACAGAACCAAGAGTAGACTCCAAGGCTACGCTTAGTAAAATAATAGACTTATTGGTGGAATGGAGATTTAAATATATATTTTTTTATGTTAGAGGGAGCCAAACGAGGAGGCAGGTCACTTGATGTTAAGTAATCACCGCCGCCTATAGACAACTGCAACACCCGTGGGGTCACAAAAGCTTTGCCGGCCTATAAAAAACCCCCAAATGGGGAGGGCGAGGAAGTTGGGCCTCCGGCTCTCCCACTCACCGGACGGAGCATGGCGGCTAATAGCCGCCATTCAGGCGTGGCGGGTTGCAAGCCCATCGCATATGAAAATAATTTTTTAAATACCTTTATCGTGATTGACTTTTGATTAAATTGAATCTGCGCGGGAACAGTAGCAGCTGGTACATTCTACGTTTTCTTGGAACATAGAATTATGATGATTTTATACTGATTATACTAATTCATCCAGCAATTCATTAGTCAAATTTTAGTTCTCATAAAATATGCGACCCCTCACGCCACAAATTTAATTTTAGAGGTGGGGAAAATTAAAAAACGTCTAGGAGACTTAATTATCACGACTTAATAAAAGTTAGAGACGGCAAAGTTGGACGCAATATGGCGATGTTCACATTGGTCCAGATAAAAAGGCGAGTCAAATGGCCAGTGATAAATAGCTTTTTACTATAATTTTCTACAATTATGCCAAAATACGTTCTCTTTTTAAACATTTTTTACAAGTGCTTTGACAAAGAAAGCCTTTAAAAGGAGGAGCCTGAAAGAAGAAGGATAAAAATTGGGAAACAAAGACGCACAATTCTCGTGCTGTTCCTGTTTGACAATTGACAATTTGTTTTTTTTTAATCACACAAATTGAGTTAGCCCCAAACTAAGTTCGAAACTTGTATTATTGGATACCAACTCAGCGATACTATATTTTATAATAATTACATATAGATAAACATCTAAGACCTAGGCCAATCAGATAAAGGTCATTTTCCATTATGGCCTGACCGGGGATCAAACCCGAGACCTCCTGGGCGTTGGTCAAATACGTTAACCATTACACCACGGAGGTCGTCAAGTCGTCAATTCTATTACCAGATAAGATAATCTTTTTTATTCTCTCTATTATGCAAACAAAGTATACATTTGAAGAAGCTTCAGATGTAAAAATCTTTTTACACCCTTTTTGAAACACTTCCTGTTGTAGAATGAAGAATCATGACACCATTTCCCAAGCTTTGAATAATCAGACAGTTGCTTTATATTAACGGTATAGCTCGTTAGCCGCTTGAAAAACAAACGACATGAAGTACACCACCAGTTCATTGACCCTGAAAACCTGTTCTATATTCACAACGAATTTTTCATCTCAGTCTTAATACAAAAATAACAATGTGAACAGTGCTTATGGTAAGAAAAGTATGAAACAAAATGTTAATTATGTCAATATTTTACTGAACGCCAAAAACGAACTTACCGTCTAACTAAGAACTCGCTCTTAATTTTGTGAGGTAAATAACTAAGTAAAAGCTGCATCGTCCCGGCGTAATTATGATGCACCTCTTCTCTCTTCATTATTTATGACTAGCTCTTCGTCCGTACTTCGGTTGGTGGAGTGCTACATAATATAAGAAGCATAAAAGAGTCCAAAATATACCTTGTGTGATGATTCCTGAGCCGTCTTTACCGTATATAGATGCACTCTTTCACTTTGTCTGTTTGTCCATAAGCGTAGTATTTGGCTGGTTGTGGTTCAGAAATTCAGACTAATAGATTTATACGTACTTGTAAATCAATAGATATAGCCTTTAGATTTGAAAAGAATCGTGTATATTTTATAGAAAATAAAATATAGTCGAAAAAAAGCATGCACTTATATATATATTACTTCATATTAAATTTTTATAATAATTAATGTTTTAAAACAACTTTCTCCACGTATTTGGTTAATTATTATAAGGCGATTAAATTGAAATGGCGATACAAATCAACGAATTGGAATAAAACCACCGGCGGGCTCGCCAAATGTTAATAATATCAATTTTAATGCCATTATGCACTCCAGAAGAGGTGCGAAAGTAATTTAAATTCAGTTAGGGCAACACTGGGCGACTTGCCGTGGGCTCTTTTAATCTCATTAATTTTAATTTATTCCAGTAGATTATTTCTTCTTCGTCGCGTCCTATCCTTCATAGCTCTATGTTGTGTGCGCAAATTTATATAAAGCTTTTTTTACACGAGTTGATTGTATCTGTTTATATGTAGCATATATATATATATATATACGCCGACTTTTTGGTGTAAAGCAGTCACCGCACTCTATGAGCGTAATTTTATACTCGTGAATTCCTAATTATAAAAAAAAATATATATATATATATTTTATAATTAGGAATTCAAAAAATATATATATATATATATATATATTTTTTATAATTAGGAATTCACGAGTATAAAATTACGCTCATAGAGTGCGGTGACTGCTTTACACCAAAAAGTCGGCGTGTCTGTTTATATGCATTAACTTTGCGTAAAACTGAAACAAAAAACATAATCTAACAAATCTCTATTGACTATTTCCAGTAATCGAGCACACAACAGTTTAAACAAAGGTAATCCTTATAACAAAATAATGCCACGTGATACTAAAAACATTAGCATTAATCATTTAGAAGTGTCAATGCCCGTCTCATTATCCGATAATCGTGTTTAGTACACCAAATGTGCCCGCTGTATTTTGTAACGGGTATTTAAAGCTTCGTATTATAATAATAGTGTTAAGCGATTCGTTTTATAGGTATTGATAATTACGTGCATTATCTATACATATAATAAAATTGTAACTGAACTGTGTCTCTACATGGGAGATATTTAAGAAAAACATATATAGGGGCTCTTTATGGGACCTATAGAAGCCAAAACAATCGTTTTTAGAATTTTTGTCTGTCTGTCTGTATGGAGTATGACATTAGTTGTAAGATATTAACACAAGCTACGGATGTTCATTATGAAAGTTTATGTTAGAAATCATAAAATATTTCAAAAAATATCTTCAGTCTACCTGTTCTCAATAATTTGACGTCAGGTTTGGGCCATAAACTTTGAGATCTCGCTCTTCAGAATTTTATGGCACGACTCGGAGATGTCGTTTTTGCTCGTTAGAGAACTGTAAAACTTACCTATTTGCTTAAGCGATTGTAGTGATAATTAGAAGCAAATTGCTTATAGATAAAAAAATTTAAATACAATGACTTTAAAAATTTAAATTTGACTGGCCGTAAAGAAAATTGTTCTTATTTTGATTTTAAAAATAGAATCTGTGGTTAATAAATATTTAATTTTAAATATCTGTTGCCGTGATTAGACCGTACATCCAATATAACATACGCTACTGCGTCTTTATGCGTAAATTAGCAAGTTAATTAAGACTGGGCATAGCATAGGTATCGTTTTAAATGTGTTATAACCGAGTTTAGCCAATGCACATTTTAATGGGGTAACCAACGCGTAATTTGACATTAACATAACGAGCAATAACTATAATCACGTCATTACAAAGTATAAAACAAAGTCTTTCCACTGTCTGACCCTATGTATGCTAGATTTTTAAAACTAAGCAACGAAATTAGATGCGGTTTTTTAATAGAAAAGGTGATCTACAATGAAAGTTTTTAAACCTGTACAAAGCCGGGGTGGGTCGTAGTTAGTTATATACTGTTGTAGTAAATGAAAAAAACTTGTCGTTCGTATTTAAAAAAACTTTTAAAAATATTGAACAAACGATGTGGCCAGGTAGACGGTGTCCCGCAGTCGTATCCCCCAAAAGAGACCCGAGATACACGCAGTGATTGCGACCCAGAACGCGCGAGATTACGATTCATTTACATACAAATGCGGCCCCCCAAGTTTGAATGGACGTTGACTGTTGTTCTAGCAAAAAGAGGGCTTAATTCGAACAACAATAAGTGCTTATTCTCGTTAACGTAAAGTTAGCGGTGACGAGATAACAAACAGACCTATATTTCCAGCAGTTTATGTGAAAACTGAATATTTTGGAATTTAGTTCTTAAACTTATTACCTAGTAACTTATGCCCGAGACTTCGTCCGCGCGTCTACTACTATTGTCAATATCTTGGGTTCTAAACGGCGTACCAAGATGAAACTATCGCTATATTTTAAGTTAGACCTTCTCAAATACAACTGTGAAACCCGCATCAAAATTCATCTAGAAGTTTTTGCGTGAATGCGCGTACATACATACAGACAGACAGTCGGACAGAAATTCTAAAATTAATCGTTTTGGTTTCTATAGCTCCTAAAAAGAATCCCCCCGCACCCTCAATTTTTTTGTTTAATATCTCCCATTTATAGACATATAGATTTATTATACGTATGTATAGATTATGTGAAACATTTATGTAAGTACCTACATCTATATACATAGTATTATAAAAGCGAAAAGTTGACTGACTGACTGACTCCCTCATAACGAAATCTCAGATAATACAAGTGCTTAAGTCTCTTGCATGAGGGTTCCTTTTAGGACGTAGGTGTTCGGTAAGACGGGATTTTGTAAAACTCCCACGGCTCTTCGCTTTCTCAAAAACAAACTCGGGAAATATTGGATGCGACCTATTATAAATTCTAATATACATATACATATGTATATACATTGTAATCATACAAACTATCACTAAAGAAATACATTTATAAATCTTGCTTTATTTCATTCTTTTTAAAAAATCTTTTCCCATAACTTTTAAGACATTCTTGAACAGACACGATATTGCTTTAAACTACTGTGTATAATAAAATAATCACAAACTCAAAGAAAATACTAGAAACGAACAGAATAGCATTCAATAATTCATTCCATAATATTTTTCGACAACGTCAAAAAACGAAGCAAAAATATTTTTTTACTTTATCTGTCAATAAATCTACTAATATAGTAGTTTTTCTTACCTATGCTACAAAACTGGAAAAATCTTGCCATAGTACTGGCCACTAACACATTTATAATATTAAAACCCAAATTTATGAGTACTTCCGCGTATAGGCACTCAAATTCCAGTCTCCCAATTTTAATGCACAACCCGGCCGCTATATTTTCAACCTTATGACAGTAATGTGCATACGTATACCCACAATATAAAAGTACTCGGGAACTTTTGCAATAGTTTTCCCCCCCAACTTCGCCTGTGTCCGATGCACTGTTCAAATCTAGTTTATTGTGTAAAGTTGCCCGGACGGCCATCATGAATTATTTTGCATTAGAGAATATGATACTGAAGTTTTATTACGAGTTTAGATTAATTTTTCGCGGTTTGTTTTCCTATACAGGTTTTTTTTATGACAGACTATATAATTAGTGTCTTTGCACGGCTATACTCACGTTCATTTTTAGTCGGTATCGCCGACGACCGTTTCGACCTATTCAGAAGGCCATCTTCAGGGCGAGTTCTAGGAACGTCGCGCCGCGGCTGTTCCTTGTGCACAAAAATTAATTGTGCACAAAAAAAATTAATTATATCTTCTCGCGTGACTTTCAATGATATAACAGACTATATAATTATATAATATAATTAATATAATTTTTCAATATGAATAAAGATATACATACTTACACGTACTGTTCTGTTCTAATCAAATTTTAAGAATTTTTATGACTTCAAAGTATAACAGAATATTCTGATGTTCAGCATCCATTTACACAAATTTAAACCAGTATGTTTTTCCATTCTTCATCAAAGAGAAAACCATAAAAAATCTTCGATTTTGTTTTGAAACTTGACGCTGTAAATATTACTGTGTTAAATTTTGAAATATATGCTTCTAAGTTTTTTGTCCCCTAAGAATCAATTTTTTCCTTGGAATATCTCTAAAGTTAATGGTCGAACTGGTTATCCAAATGGCCTAGATTCGAGTCCGACCCTTATAGTTAAGTTAGTTCTAAAAGACTACGAATATACTTCGCCTGAAGGTAGACATCGTAGAAACCTACACACTGATGGTCTGCTTCATACTTACTACTGTGTAGTACTGTAATTTGCCGTTAGATGGCGATATTATAGTAACTTTAAGTGGTATTAGAAACAAGAAACTGTAATACTTTGTTTAAAAACAAAAATACTCAATAAGAAAAGAAATAATAAAGATTAGGAGCTACTAGTCACCTCCGCCATTTGCAATATAAACAGCGAATACCAATGTTCGCCATGACAATGCGTCAACAGGCGGCTCGGGGCGTAATTAAAAGAAAAATAAGCGCTATTCATAAACGTCCAGTGGAATAGCAGGGTCGTAGCGGCATTATATTGCCGCCAGCCGCGGTTGACCCCCCCTTTCCCCCCGTGCCCTTGTGGAGAGTCAGCTCAAGGTGTAGACCTGCAATTGTCAAGGGCTCTAGGTACGCTGGTGTCAGGAGCTTTATCACCGTGGCCCGTTTAATCTAGCTCTTAGGGCGAGGACAGTGCCACAAAATATTTAATGTGTAGAAAAATTTTGTGATGTGTAGATGACTAGATGATCGAAACACTTTACGGAAAATACTTTTTGCAATGGCCAAAACTATTTTTTTGTAATAACAGTTTGTTGTCGGTACTCTAGCAATATAAAAATTAGTATTTAATTAAATTTGCAAAATATTTTTTAACTTTCATTAACTTATGAAATTGAAAATTTTTTGCCATAAATAATTTTAAATTTACTGCTTCTTTGCAGCCATTTTCTGTCTTATACGCATAAATTGAGATTATTATATAAAACGACTCACAAGTTCTTTGGAAATGATAATGTAAAAGTCAAAGCCTAAAAACATGACAGATTTTCAGATTTTGACAGAGTAAATTGTGTCACAAAAATGTATTGACGGTAAGGTAACTTAATGCTTATTTCGTTTGTACAATGAAAATTAAAATTCCATAATAATTTTCAGTCATTAAAATTTATCGTTCTTTTTCATTTAAATCCAACGCAATATTATATCTATTTTGTTTGGCAAATTGACAATAGTCATAGAAAAATACAATAATACAATAAGTGAACGAGATAATACTATAGTGTCTGTTTGTAATATCTTTATTGTATGCAAAATAGAAATTGTAATTTTTTAAGATAAATATACAATAATAAATATATATAAATAATAAATATATAGGGACAAATCACACAATTGGAGTTAGCCCCAAGCTAAGTTCGAGACTTGTATTATAGGATACTGACTCAAAGATACTATATTTTTATAATAAATACATATATAGATAAACATCCAAGACTCAGGCCAATCAGATAAAGATCATTTTCCATTATGACCTGAACGGGATCCGAACCTGGGGCCTCTTTGTTGACAGGCAATGATACCTCTGCGCCGGTTATTCATGTTAAACCGGGTCTGATAAGTTTTCAGTAGTTGGCAGCCCTATTAGCGAGGGGGGGTGGGGCACGCGGTGGAAGAACGTTGTGATTGGAGCGACGCGCGTCACGAGCCGTTGGGAAATCAGCGCGGTCGCGCCGCGTACCTACCTTGTCGTGCGGTGTCAATGGATGTCTCGTTCTTCATTTGAATTTTGTTAGTGGCCACATAGACGTACCATAAACAACTAGACTTATAATCTCGTAAAAAAAGTGTCCTCGGCAAACACTGCTCATCGCTTATATGTGACATTAATTGAGCAGACTTCAACTAGTCTCGTTCGTTTGTCGTAGTTGCAACTTGCACACATTGAAAATTATTTTCGAATACACGATTCTGCAAATGGAACTCTGTCGAAATAATTTTGTTCAAAAATTGTAAATCTTGTTCTTTATTGTTGATCGGAAAGTGGCCAGTATTAAGAGAACAATTGGGATAATTTATGTTTTGTATTCAAAACATACAACAATTACGATCTAAACAATAATCTAAAATGTTTCAATCAGCTTACAAATCATAGTTTTGTTTGTTAAAGTTTATCCATTATAGCAAGGCGAAGAATCCAAAGCCCATGCAGCCATTGTGTGTAATTTCAAAACCATAGAGTATCCAAAATACCTTTAAAAATTTATATTGTTTTTCTTCCCAATATTCGAAATTTGAATTTCGTCCGAACTGACTGCTGTTTTACCGCGAGCTATCAAACGCGATGACACGATTCGTTTGTCGCTGGAAAATTAAATTTTACGAATGTTACCGGTCACCCAAAAACATGCTTTATACTTTTAGATTCAAAAATTATTGTACAGTAAACAGCAGATTAACCTACCCAAATTTATTGCAAATTCACTACTGTTACCACGGCATAGAGACCCATGCAGGGTAACTTAACATGCAGTTCATTGTACAGATGCAGTAACACTTCTTTATACTTTACGGGGTAGAAAGAGCCAAGGGTTGCAAGACTCGAATGCTACGCAAAGTGAGCGAGTGGGCAAATTGGTGGAATGGAGACTGAGGAATAGAGACAGGTTGCAAACCTATTTTATTGTACACATTTCAATACAATTTTATTACACGTTTTTATACACATCCATAACTTCATGCGCTTAAATTGGATTTTAAACGGCGAACTGAGATAAAAGTACATACTTATGTATATTTTACGTTAAAAGTTAAAACCGCATCAGATATCCTTCAGTACTTTTTGTGTGATGCGCATATAGAGACAGAAAAACCGTTTTGCCTCAGATCTCTATTTATAATAAATATTCTTTTAAATGTAAATCGAATATCAACAATACATATAATCGTAGTCAAAATAAACCCACCAATATCAACAAATATGTTCTATATTACGAGTGTAATACAATTACATTAAAGAAAATAAAAAGAAGAATCATTTCGACCCTCTAAATTTCTATCGAATAGTCTAACATTTTAATTTACTCGCACAATAATAAAACGATATACGAACGTCGACCTTATTTGAATATGTTAAGTTTAAATTTCGAATGCACACAGTGACATCTTGACATCCACAGTGATAGAAACACGCACCCGAAACCAAATGAAAAAGGTGTCAAAGATCGAATTTACGATTCATTATACTTAATCCGAATGAAAATGGGGGAGATGGAATGCTGTATACATAATAAATTGAACTTTATTTGTTCAGTAATAAAGTTGAAGTTGGTATGTGATGAAAAGACATTCGATTTTCAAAAAAACATTCTGGGCGAGCACGCATGTAAGTGCCCATTGTGGCGACAGATGGTCCGTACGGATTCACTCATGATGGGTTTATGACCGTTTGTACATTTTTTTTAATAAAAATACTAATATTTTTGTTTAATGGTTCTACAATCTACATACTTATTTTACAACGAATCTTTATCCATAAAAAGCTTTACTTCTAGTATTAAATATTAAACGTCACGCGAATTTTTTCTTTCTAATTTTGTCTGTCTGCTTTGTGAGAGAAATAGACATGACATGACAAAATAGTAATAGATGTGATAAACTTTCAGTAAAGACAAAGTTAAGTGTTCGCTTAATAATAACTTTGATACAGCTGTGGGTAAATTTAATGATCCAAAATAAGAAATTGATAGGTTGAAAAAGAATGACATTGTGTTACATTGTAGTAGGTTGAAAATAGAAGTTTAATGAAAAAAATCAATACTTCTATAAAAATTCATTCTTAACACAATGTTACATCTCATTAAAAAGTTCAGTAAAACTGAAATTTAATTTTTTAATCTTCTGGGAAATATTCGTAAGAATTTGTGTTAAATTATGATATCATATCGTACAATAAATATTTAATATTAATTTTGTCAAACTCATCATAACAAAACATCATTATTTTTCAACAATAAGTAAAATACAAGTCACTAATCGGACCGAACCCTCAGCAACGTCATATCACACAATCTCAAACAAAAAACGTCGTAACTCCAAACAATCTGCGGCACACATAAGCTCTTTTGCAATTGATGATTATCTAATGCCAGTCTTTAAAAGCATAAAGAGAAATGTTAATTCGTCCCGACCGAAGGGCGAAAGTAATTAATTTTATAACATTTACAAAAGTTCGTGACAATTAAATACTGTTTTATTTTGTTTTATGTGGATCCGTCCAAATACTGGCCGGGGTCACGATTTGTGGTAATTAGTTTAGCATTTTGTAGCAAAATATTACTAAGTTTATTTTTTCACCATTCTACATTTGTCGTGGTATGGAGCCTGCTGTTTGCTATTTTAGCCTACAGCATGAATATGCCGGCTGTCCAGGGAAGTAGCACACTCCTACAGAAGACTATAAAGTATAAACCGAAAAATATAAACTCCAAGCTCAGCAACATGTTATTATAGTACGACAATGGAGACATGACCTTGAAACTTAGTGGAACTGGGCAGGATACTTGATGCGTCGGAGTGAAGGCAGGTGGAGTAAGGCTTTGCCCGAATGGTGACAAAGAACAGAAGAGATATCTCAGACGTGGATAAGACAAGCGCAGATTAGAAAAGGATGGCGTACAGGAAGAGAGGTCTATGCTTAGCAGTGAGCGGGAAAAGGCTACACAATGGTGACTTCTGTTAAGGGTTAACCTTAAAATAAACAAATTAAGCCCCAATAAACCCCAACGAGCATTAATACGCAGAAATGAATTGAAAATATGTGTCGTCATTAGTTGTCCGCCATTACCGAGTCCCGCGGGCGCTGTGCCCGAGAGCCGGGGCATAGACAACGGATCGTATACAGAGTTGTAAGTGGCCAGTTTGAAATATCTAGTTTTTTTATCAATGGCCAGTACAGTACCTTTTATAAATAAACTATACCAAAAAAATGTACATCCATGGCCAGTGCCATTAAAAATATTGTTCTTTATTTTTCATTATATTTGTATGTCGCTAATTTAATCAGCCGCTTACTAATTAGCCGCTTACTTACGAATTTTATTAAATTTAATGAAATTTGAGATTCCTACTCGTAGAATGTGTAGTTTCCGAGTATTCTTGATGAGCAAGTCAATCGTTCACCTTTTGCTTTTATTTACATAGACTAGCGAACTGCCCCGGCTTGGCACGGGTTTAAAAACCTTCCTTGTGAATCACCCTATTTAGTAGTTGTGTAGTTTTAAAGATCTAAGCGTACATAGGAACAGACAGCGGAAAGCGGCTTTGTTTTATACTAGGTAGTGATAATGAACTCTAAAAATATTTACTAGTCTCTGTCGCGTTACTCTATGGCACGCGCGCCGCCCCCGCCGTTTCATCCGTGGGTCGGATTTCGCGCCATTTGGCCAACCGGTCATGTAATAGCTCTATTGAGATCGTCGAACACTGAACCATAGATTATAGTATACCATAGACAGAAAAAAGACTAAGAAAAATTAAAAAGATGAGTTATTAATTTTGTATTTAAGTATAAATTGCAATGAGTTGTGAGTTAGAATTAAAAACTAATCGCATTAGAAATATAGGACATATATGCATTACAGCTTACATTTTTAAATATTATTATAAAATATAAAGAAAATAAACTGTATTATTAAATTAAAAATAATATATTACTACTGAGCGTCACGTCAATCCCCTTATGTTTCTCTCCAGCCATTATCCTCTATTTGAATTTAGAATAAGCCGGTTCCAAATTTGAATTGAGATGTTTGTTTACGATTGGGCGGTTTTGATTCGATTCACCGATGCCATTAGCTTCTATTTCGATTGTTGAAACTTTATATGACTATAGGGGAATTGTCTATGATCATTTGCTGTGTAATTTTGCCAGTGTGGTGATTATTTGTAATATGTTATTGATTTGATTTCGGTTAAATCGAACAATCAACTATATTACATAGAAATATGAGAAATAATTTATTAAAATCATTATTTCAGTTGTATTTATACAGCATTTCGGCTTAGAATCTGAGAAAATCGAGTTTTTTATAGAACGTGGCGCCCGACGACCCTAGGTTGTTGACGTGCCGTCCCACGGCACAACACCGTTACCTTTTAAACCTCAACCGTTTTCAACAATTAGATTCTTTTTTCTTATTTTTTACTTCATTTTGATATAATAATAAGTTAAGCACATTTTAAACTTAAGTAATTTAAATGCTTATGATAAATAAAAAAAATACAAATTTAAAATTCAATTTGGGGTATTTGCCGTAAATGGTTGATATCTGTTATCCACTGTCTGTGTGTAAGAGGTTTATAGATACGGACTTTAATGTCAAATTGTGGTAACATTGTAATGGAAGCCGCAGATCTCTATATTTATGGTGAGTTCGGATGCAGATTCAATTTTCTACGATATCCATTTGTAAAAAGAAAACTTGTACATCTAGACTATAAATATAAATACAGTATGACGTCTTTTTCCGTTCCGGGGTAGACAGAGCTGAAAAATTAAGACTCCAACATGGTTTTGGATGGGTTAGGTGATTGGTTGGCTTATTTGTAGAATGACAGATTTAGTGACCGTTTGCTAGGTGCTAGCCCATCATCTTTGAGAAGAATCACCTATTTTAAGCCATTCCCTTGATTAACTTTACAATCTAAGCGGGAAGAGAAGTACTGGCATATTCTATGTATTTTTTTCCAGACTCACAAAGTATCATTAATTTGTTGATTAATTGGTTAGTATCAGGTAATTTGAGTTAGATTTTTTTTATATCAGAGGGAGGCAAACTAGCAGGCGGGTCACGTGATGTTAAGTGATCACCGCCGCCCATAGACAACTGCAACACCCGCGGGATCACAGAAGCGTGGCCGGCCTATAAAAAATCCCTGCCATCCCCATATGGGTAGGGCGCGGAATTGGGGCCTCCGGCTCTCCCACTCACCGGACGGACAAGTTTAAGAGTAGTAAAGTTATAAGATAGTTGTAGAAATGTAAGTCTTCTTTGTATAAGTATGTATATTAAGTTCGAAACTGATTTACCCAGGCCAATAAAAAAAGGTTCAATTTCCGTCGTTACCTGACCGGGGATTAAACGGACCTCAAGATTTTACGCAGCGCTAACGAGATCGTCAAAAAGACACATGGAAGTCTAATAACACCCCTTATTTCCATGAGAGGCTAAAACTATGTCAATAAAACACTCATATCTATCTTCCTGACGTTTGCTCTTAAAACTCTATTATCTATGCCCCAAAAAGCCGCAATAACACAGCTCCATAAAAAGATTGCCTAAACAACTGGCAAAACAGTCTAATTTTATGGACAGCCCAGTCCCAGGGGCGTAGGATGGGTCCCCGGGGATGGGGCTTTGTACCCCAGCACTTAATGATTATAAACACTAGTTAAATGATCGAATGTGAAGATTTTTGGGGTGCAACTACTGTCTATCACGCTGTTCAATCTAATTTGGACTTTGTGATTGAGACAATAAAGGTTAACTTAGAATGGTTTGCTGATTGATTTGAAGTATTCTGTACAATGATTATATTGTTACTTATTGTTTGATGTTGATGGATTGGATTATCTGTTAGGTTTATTTTAAAGCTGTTTCGAATTTTTTTTATATGAGACTTCAACTTGACTTTAATACCACCTGATAGTAAGCAGCGATGAAGTCTAAGGTACTA
>JADGIL010008694.1:43253-59814 GCA_020352625.1 Cactoblastis cactorum | reverse complement strand
CGGTTACACCTAGTTCTAACCGAGTACCAAACCATACCTAAAGCCCCGTAGTAATTGGCAACATTTGTTGATAAACAAGTTTAACATAAACGCTGTTTCTGAAACTTGGCCGTCCACACTTGTCAGTTGTTTCCGAATGTTTGTTCGAGAAGGTTAGATAATAATTTATAAAAGAAAAAAAAAGTAATGGTTGATGTTTTTTTTTTTCTAGACTAAATTGTGAGCGTAGAATATGCGTCTCTGCTTTCTCTTATTTTTTTCAACATATTTAATTCCGCAGCAATGACGGCCCTAGGGTAGATATTTTTATTTCAATTTAATAATTTAATTTTTTTTAACGTACTATTTTTAATAATATAATAATACTTTTTTTAGTAACCAAAATTACAATGGATTTAAAACTTAACATTACTAGCTAAACAGACTATATCTCTTGATTGTTTTGTATATTCTGTAGTTATATTGGCAAATTTACGTCAACGACTGTACAGTGTCGGCATGTTTTCCTTCCTGCCTACAGTTCCCAAACATAATCTTCTTACATTTCGCTCTTGTGACGTGTAACTGGATTTACTACTTATATTTCCGTGTATCTAACTACAAATATTCGCGGAGCCATAATAACGAACATAATGCACGATTGAAGTTCTCCCGTACAAAGCGAAAAAGTTTAAAGATGTAAAAACGTTGACCGTTGACTTAAGATAATTTGATTTGCGACTACACATCAAAATGCGGATTTGTTCTCCAGAGCTTCTATTCTAAGACCTACGGAGTGCTATTATATTCACAAAATATAAGGATACGAGTATAATGTTTGTTGTATAAACTCAAAGAAATTAAAAAGAAGAATTAGAATTAAAATAATTATTTAAAAATTGATTTCAATTTGATGTAGTGATATTTAAAAAGAAATTGAAAGAAAATTTACTATTATTATATAAAATTTCTAAATATTGTTCATCTGTCAAGACAGATCAAGATAATACCTATGTATGTAAAATTTAAGATTATTTGTAACCTGTGTTGCACAATATTTCTTTTTTATTTGATTCAATTAACCTAGAATTCAGCTGTGGCCTTTTGTCTGTGCTCACACAGTCTGTTAAAAATAACAGTAAGGTCTTGATCAACTGTCGTAACAACAAAAAGTTGTTGTGGAGTTTTCAAGCTTTGGACCGGCATTGCAACATGTTCTTAAAATAAATCGTTGTCGGATACCAATCAGATACAGATTTTTTTTTCGACTTTAGTCATTGGATCAGTGTTAACAACTTATTACTTACACATAACTATTAATTAGTCAAAATATATTTTTCTATAATATCATTATAAATCTGAAAAATCTTTGTCACTAGATTCCACTTTTCTGATATAACAATATATCATTCGACATGACATATTGTCTACTGCTATAATTGCAACTCATTAGAATACTGAAATAATCAACCGGTGTCTCTGATGTTTGTTTTTAAGGTTAATCTGTAAACAAAGACAGATACGTCTTAAAAAATTTCCATTGGGGTGATTCAGTTATCCTAGTGCTAAGAAAACCTTTAGCTACAACTGCTGGAAAGTAAGAACCCTGTGAAGGCTTAGTCTCTATTCGGTGACTTCAAAATTCTCTCTTCACTAATGTAGTATAAGAATATAGTTGTAGAAAGTTGCATATACTTCACTTGACTATGCAAAATATTTTTAAAAATATTTAAGATAAGAGTCGCAGATTCAAAGTATTTTTTATTACCAAACAAAAACAACTAACTTGAATTGTCAAATTATTTGATCTTATATGATATTTTTCTTGATTGCACAAACAAAGCACAAACTCAAAATAGCTATTTACCAATGATTAGCGAGCGTACCACAGTTTCACAACCGTTGCCATGGGAATTACATTGTGAAATCTCCTTTTTATGGTTTCGTATGGTTTCGTAACCAAAGGGTAAAACGTGAACTCTATTACTAGAGCTTCGCTGTCACCAGGCTGTAACTCATAAACCGTAAAAGTTAGAAAGTTGAAATTTTCTCAGATGACGTGTTTCTGTAGCCGATACAACAACAAATACAAAAAATAAAATTAAATAAATATTTAAGAATGCTGCTATACAACTAACATGATTTTTTTGCTCGATATTGATAACGATAACAGATAAACGCTTGAATGCTTTACAGCGGTTTTTTTTATAAATGCTGTGCAGTTTTTGCTTCTACTAAGCAGTTTTTGCTTCTACTAAGAAGCAGCATTTATAAAAAAAACCGGCCAAGTGCGAGTCGGACTCGCGCATGAAGATTTTCGTACCATTATCTATGAAAAACTACAAAATATTCACGTATGTCATATAGGAGCCTCCTAATTATTATTTTTATTTTAATTATTTTTTTTAAAGTTACTATCTAAATATATATGCTGTAAAAAATTCAAGTGTTAGGTGTTAGACAACTTTTCACTATTGCCACAAGTAAGGTAATTTCTACTCCTGAAGAGTCGAACTACGAAGCAAAGAGGAAAAGTATCTCTCGGTATGCACAGTAAATAGAGATCAGCGGGTTTATTCCGCAAAGAACCGTGATTTACATCGCTGGCAAAATCAAAAGTAAAACATGAAAAACATTAACTAGCTTCAAACTTTAGTTTAACCTGCTACTGGAATTTAGGATAGTTTCATATACATATATCTATTAATACAAACTTCCGTAATGCCCAAAAAATTGTCAGCAGAAAGTAAGTATAAATATCCATGCACTAGAATTTCCATTATGCGTTATTCTTAGATCGGACAAATATCTACTTTTTAATAGATACAAACAGATAGAAACAGAACCAACCTTGTTATTTTTCTTAAAGAAAGTGATTACCTTTGAATGTATTTCCCAGGCGTGTCGTCTGCTTATATGCCACTGATTGGAAGAGAAAGATATTTTATGAGAGGACACGTATTAAGTAACATAATCTTAGATAAGTCTATAAGTTCATAGTGTTATTATGAACAAGGATAAAAATAGCCAAGTTATTTAATACTTGTATAGTTTGTAAAATTATTTAAAACCATAAAGATATTCACATGCTACCACCCTAGTGGTAAATAATTTGTTTTGACCCATGTTTTTTTATGACAGACAGAAAAAAACACAATTCTCAAAAAGAAACATCTACCTTGTTCGCTTTCCGACTCGAATCACTAAAGTCATAACATCTATCAAATATTCAGAAAGCCTCTTACAATTGATAAAAAGCTAAAGACGAATTTCTCGATGGTTGTAACGGGGTCTTTTTTCATCCAGGAAGACAGACATTCGTCCCTTCAGGGAGGGAAATATCAGCATGTCATTTGTTTATATTGCAAAATTAATCCCCCTAGGCGGCGTGACTGATGAGGAGAGTCAAACGTTGCTTGCCAAACAAAGAAACACTGAGGTGTATACTATAATCGATGCTCACTTAAACGACAGATGCTGCAAACGGGTACCATCAATCTATCCCCCGCCCACCTTCCGATGCCTGCTCCTCATCCCTCCCCCTCTCCCCGAGGGCCGAATTGTTATTCACGTTCCATTACCTCAATTTTTTAGAGACGAGGTGCCTGAAAAGAAACCCTTTCACTTATTGTGTCTCATTCCTGAATAGGTGGAGGGCCACCGTGAAATTAAATTATTCTTTAGATTATTCATTTTTCTCCCTTTTTCTTTCGAAGTGGAGTGTTTATTCACGACGAATTTGCTAATGGATATAGGGACTCGGACGCGTGGGGTAATTTACTAGCGTCTTTTGTTTTATTGGATTAGCGACAAACAATAAATTGTGGTCGGGAACACGCACGGTCGCATAGAAGCACGGAGCACGCGACAAGAATCATCCGAGAATCGATTAAAGTTCGCCGCACACGTACAAGATTCGAGCAAACATCGAGAACTCGATGGCCCGCTCTCGGGTGCGTTCAGTCACGTTCCTACAAGCTATAATTCAATAAGTCGCAATCCAAACGCCGAGTGAAACCGTTCTCTTCACTTACATAGATATTAAACATTTTACCTTTTTCAATTGAACTTGAAATTAATACGACGATTTATTTTACTTCATTTTAGTGCCTAGAAAATGTTTGTAAAATATTACTTTAGACTTTATCGTTTCAAACATCGATTATGGCAAATACGTACTTAAAGTTAAGTGTGTCTATTATTTGCATGAGTACCCAAATATTAATTACTATAATTTAATTATTTAGTTTTTATTGATTTTCCTTTCAGTTATTTTATTAATTATAGAGTTCGTTCATAAGAAAAAAAATCACCTTTGATTATTTGTTAACTTCAATATGTTAACATACTTTGTAAGCGATGAACAAAATTCTAATTTCTTAACAAAAAGCTTCTGTTTTTTCCCTTCTCGACTATTTACATTTGCTTGCATGTCAACATGACATTGTTGTCGGACTAAGTACTAGTACGTGTAGATGAATTACGTAATGAAAAACACCTAAAAATACCAAAATGTATAATTACACAGCTAAAGAGCAACAGCTTGTCTAAGTCGCGTTGTTCATGACACAATGGCGGCGTAGCCAAAACAAAGCTCCATTATACGTTTAGCTCATTAAGTAAATTAATGAAAGGGTTTCGGCACAAAACATGGAAAGGACGGAAATTTAGCTCGTATGCGTGGAGCCTCTGATAATAAAGTTTGATGGTAGCCCATAATAGAAGTCCGGGTGAAGTACCGCCCCGTCACAGATGACTACTAAAAATTTAAAGGGTGAACTGATTTTTTGATGCGTGGGGTTGTGCGTCTTATGGGTTTTTGTGAGCTGAAATAATATTCATAAGATAGTAGAGTTTTATGCTTAAGATGACTTGATTTAAAAGTTTTTTGCAATCCTCAGTTTATTAAAAATAACTCGCAGATAGGCTATGAGTAAAGAATGTACATACCTTAAATTATTATGATCTACGTTTATATTATTGTTTACTCAGGTAAATGTCTATATAGATGACGAGCTTTTCCCGGATTCAATATCCACTCATGTCCTGGGTCTTATTATTTACCTTTATATTTATTTGACATGAGATATGAAATGTTACAGTTAATATCCCGTTCTCAAAGTTTTGGATTTACTTTGGAGCTAACGTGTGACTTGATCAATTATTAAAAATAAGTTAAAAAATTGTTAACTAAAATTATTTTAAATATATTCTATTTATACAACTATGCCATTCATACACATACATATTTTATTTCGTTTACATTTATGTAAACGAAAACACTATATTAAGTGTAAGAGCTGTAGGCGGTAAGTAATTTATGGGACGCCATTGTTTTAGTTATGAGTACTTGCTTCACATTCTGTATAAGTATGCAAAGAGTCCAGATATTATTGAAATGTATACCTACATATAGGTATTGGTTATTTTAGTAAACTCAGTTGTAAATACAATAAAGGAGAAGTAATAAACAATCACTGTTCGTCAGAAGATTTTATCAAATTGGGTAGATATATGGTCGTATCTTTATTAATATTAGAAAGACGTAAAATTTTTACCTTTGTATGTAGAGGTAATCTTTTTAAATACCGAACTGATTCTAATGGAATTTGGTATGAAAGTAGTTAACAATTCTGAAAGAAACCACATAATATAACCGAATCAAAAAATCCGCGATTGGAAGGCCAGTTTTAAATAAATCATCAAACTCAGTATTTCTCCCTATCATTCTGTTTTTAAGATTTATAAATGTATTGTAGATAATGATCTAAACATGCATTTTAAACCTTATATCTAAGTACGTTTGTCTTGCGCAAATCAGCAAGCTACGTGGGTAACAAATGTCTCCCTGTGTCGCATCCCCTGATAGAAGAGACAGGATACAAAAAACGCTGGTTTGATGTCGCCAGGGATGACATGCGTGTCAATGATCTCACAAAAAGGAATGTTGAAGATCGTCCTAAGTGGAACTGGTAGCTTTCCTGCAATTAGCCAGAAAGCGGACTCCTGGTTCTAAGCCACCGTGGTTGTTGAGCAACTAAAGCTCCCAGAAAAAAAAATCTAAATTCGTTCATGTTTATATAATAACATGTGTATAAATCAAATTTAAAATCATTTCAAGTAAGTATACCTACGTGGAAAACTCACATTTCATTTTTTAAAATGAAATGAATGGTTTTCATACTCATTCAGCCGTCTTTAAATGCAGTGATACCTGAAAACATTTTATAATTGCATTATATGCGGAGCAATTTCTTTTTTTCGCAAAAGCAGTAGAAAGCTTATAAATGCACTCTATACATAAAAGCTGCAGACAAAATGGATCATAATAGGCACGACGCAGACCCTCCGCTTCATTGAATTGCGATAGCTTTTAGAAAAATAACACTTGTTTTTCGGATCGCGGAATAGCCGCTGTGCTATTACAATTATTTTTCGAAATTTGTTCGTTACTTTAATGAAGTTAACGTATATAAAGTTAAGTAATTTGCTAGTTTATGAAAACCTGTCTAGATTATTATTGATAAAAGTATAAATTTCTTTATTTAAATGTTATTATTGAAAGTACAAGCCCTCAGGTCAGGAAAATTTAAAAGAGTCATATTTCTATAGGGGGAACCAGCGGCAGGGACCTGATTCTATTTTAAAATTGCTTAATAGAATTACGTGCACACTGACAGAGTGTCAACACTTATATAAATGGCTGCAACGTTGCACTTAGGGTACGTATGTATGTCACTTTGCTTTCCTTTGCTATAAATAAAAGTTCCTTTCTGTTCTGTGAGTGAAAAAAAAAACGTAGAATGTGCGAACAGATTTTAAAAGTCAATCAAGAGCTTAACAGAAGGAATGTGATAGGATTGTCAGCAACCTTTCAATATATGACTCTGAATTCCACCAATAAGTAAATGGCTTCGAGTCTTACGACTCTTGGCCCTGTCTTCCCCGTAAGAGTAAAAGACGTACATATGTAATTGAAACGCTTGTATGTTGTTAATTTTCAATTATTAAACATATATTATTTTGTTCTTATTTTAAGATTAAGATTACTAGATTACTCTGAACAAACAAATAGGTCAAATAACGTGTTAATAACACATAATATTTAATGGACTTAAATCTTAATACTCATGAACTTTTTAATTTTATTTATTTGTAGTGATTATATATTTTGTACCTAGTATTTATTACGGAATAAAGAACAAGGAAGGGTTGATTTGCAAGACCCTCTAGTTCAACTTTCGCGCAACTTAGCAAAAGCAATTTTAGTTATCTTCCCTATTCATTTGAATCTTATCTGTATTTACACAGTCTTAAGAATCTTTTTTTTTTCAACGGCTTACTATGCCATATCTTATTATATACTGGCTTTCTTCATCTTAGACTTGAATTAGTAGCTGAAGAAAAAGCTTTATACATAATTTCTGTTAGCAGGTAAATTAGACAAATACCGCCCAAGTGTTGGCTTCACAGAGGTAGGGTTCCGTAGTTTTATCTGTAAAATAACGTCAAAAAATAGCACATTTGGTATTAATATTTTAATGTTTGTTGTTCCTATGTTATAATTTCATTTCTTTAAAATGGGTACTGCCTAACATAAAGACATGTCAAACTGATTACCCTTTTTTTTAAATTGGTAAAATTACCTAAACTTTCTAAGTGTAATAAACACTTTTCTGAAAAGCGCATCAAATTCGCATCAGCTATATGTAGGGTAGCGTGAGCAATAATACATAAATCCATATATATATATATATAGATACGGGTCAAATTGATAACCTTAAAAAAGATTATAGACCAAATTTTATTAATCGAATGTGGTACGTGGATTGTTTGCAAATATAACATAAATAATTAGTTACATTTTAAATATGCAGACATAACAATTTTGTCTGATTTTTTGTCAGACAAAATTGATATGCATACATATATTATATATATGTATGTACGTATCACGCAAAAGTCACTAGATAACATTTAACTTAAAACATGGCGTAGGCATGGTTTCATGTTGAATGATACCTGCGAACAAATATTGATTATATAAATATAAGAAGAGAAAAAAAGAAGAAGAACGTGGAATCCCTTTTTAAATACGATGAAAATGATTTTTTTCTGTTACTTGAGCGCCATAAATAATTCTGTACATGTTGAACAGCACGCTTCACCTGCGCAGTATAATACGGCTAAGTTAAAAATCGTGTTACTTCCGTCCGTGGACGTCTGGGAAAAATGGGGAAGCGGGAAATAAGGGAAGCCACTCACATGTAACACGGATGCATTTGCTACTGACGAGTGCTATCGAGATCACACCTCCACAGTTACATTTCTATCTTGAAAACCGATTTCCGATCGGTGATATTTAGACAAACATTTCGGTTAGGCAGTTGTTTCAATACTATACAGATAATGCTACATTGTATCTAATTTTATTACTAAATATTATGTTAAATTTTAAGTTCTTTTTAATTTATTATTTTAGTTTTATTGAAGTGACTTTTGCCATTTGACATTATTTTTTCATTGTTATTACAATTTTATTTTTTATTATACCATGACCTTATGGGGTAGATCAGATCATTGAGTGACGAGACTTAAAGTCCATGTTTAACAAGATTGTAAGAAGTAGAAAATAGTTGGCATCTTTTATAATTTTTCTTCGCTCCTAAACCAACGAGGTTTTAAGATCGACGTTTGTGGGCCAAAAAGATAACGATCATTTTTTTATTATTTTATTATAACTTCATTGGGATCAAATCTTGGTATAGTAACAAGGACTTTACTACTATACCGACAAGGTCATCAAACTATGTTTCTACTATTTTTCAATTTTTTTCATTACACCCAAAATTGTATATCTAGTGTTTTTTGTTAATAGTACTACAAAACAGTACAGTACCCTTGTAAGTTCGCTTCGCTTGCTTAATTATGATAATAGTAGATTTGCTATTTCCGGCACTATACATGCGCTTCTTCTTTTCTCCAAAATTTTCGCTTTGTTGCTTCTGAAAGCCTGTTTTAACCAAACTGGATTTTAGCGGAGTATTTTTTTAACTGTACCTGTCTGAACTGTCTATCTTTCATGCTCACTCTACTGAAGTTAATTCTACTGTTTCAATCCTCTAAAGCTAAATCTGTATTTTTTTCTTATCACCTATGGTTGATCATAGTAGCAAGTCTATATTTTTCGTCATCTATTTTAATAAATAGATGATCTGTGCGTTTAAGCAATAAATGCTCATTTGTACGACATACTAATTAATATATTTTGGCTGATTGAACTGCTCTCGTGAGTTAGAAAATAAATATATGTATTAGAAAACTGATGAAAATAAATAAAAGATTGATTTAGCTTTGCGATAGCTGACCCATGCGTTAACTCGTGAACGGGTGCTGCCAGGAGGACTGGTTTGCTCGATTCCCATAAATTTAATACCTTGTAGCCATTTTTTATGTTATAGTCACTCGATCACAATCATAATTAGTTTTTTTTTTTACTTTATTTAATTGTGATGAATGACGTGAAACTATGAAGGTCTAATTATTACTGAATAAATATTTTGACTTGATTTTTGATTTAGACTATTTGTTGAACTATTATTTATACTATTTTCAAATTTAAACATGAATATTAAAAAAATTTGTAAACTACTATATACGTATACGACGTATTACATCTGTCACTTTTTTCGCGTTCTTTTTTTATATTAGGTATTATCTTTTTCGTCTAGTTGGAACTATATTATACACAATATTTTAGAAACATTTTTTTATTTTTATCAACTTTCTACCATTTTGATTTAGTCAACTCAATTTTGGAATCGATTTTCACGAGTATTTTTGCGACTATAAATTTTTAGCAACCAACAAAGATACCTCTCTTCGTTCAAAAATATTTTATTTATTTCGATGCTGTCCTTTCTTAAAATTTTAGTAGGAAAACATAAAAATCTGTACAAAAATTGACAAACATATTGATGAAGATATTGGAACAATATCTGAGCTGCCAGCATCACGTACAACCTTATTGAATGATCGTAACCGCAGATTGCCGGTTATAGAAACACCGAATTTTCTACTTGACGAATCTAATCGTTTCCTAACCCCGCCACACGTCACCGTCTCTAAGATGTTCTTGGGAGCACCTTTTTGATTTGTACTTGTTTGAAATGCACCCATATTTTAAGGGACAAATGTATATTGTTTTGTTTACAATTTAGGTTCTAGAATGCGTTATATGTCGATAACACAATATCATGATAATTGTTTCTTCTATGAGTTACACTAAAATGTGTTATTAATCTTTTAACTGTCCATAATTTAGTTATAGTAATTATTCATTTTTACAATCATTTTCAATACAATCCGCTACGATTAGCCCATTTTTATGTACATATATACTAAACAAAAAAATCCTTTTTGAAAAAAACATCTGCGTTTTAGGTCTAATATATGTAATAAATTAAATGCATACTTTCAAAAATATATGTCACATGAACAGATGATTTACGAGAAAGTCGAATACTTGTTTAAAACAAAAATTCTCGCCTGCCCTTATAAACGTCGCTGTTTGCTAGTGATAAATAAAATCATGTTCTTGTTCCATTCATGATATTTGAGACAGGAGCTTATCAGACAGGTGCTAACTATGAAGCCAGAAGGCGGCGAGACCAGAAAATTAGGTTACCTCCTTTCTGAAATTCTGAAATCTCGCTCCAATTCGGAGGGTAATATTCTTGAGAATTCGACGCGGAATTGACGTACGATTTGTGAGCTGTACACGCGATGGGTTGACATTTCGCGACTGCGGACTCTGCAATGGAATTTTAGATTGTAGAATTTTTAAATTTTAAGATTAGCTCGTGTAACTGTTTTGTCGATATAAGCATATTTCATGTGAAACTTCATAGTTTTCGATTCAAATTTCGATGTCAGATCATTACCATATTACATTTTCTTGAATTCATAAGAATGGATGGAATATTCCTGAATAATACCAACATCCTTCTTTCAATAATTCAACAAATTATAATCAGTGAGATGATTTTTTGATAAAATGATAAAAATAAAGTTTTATAACTTTTGGAGATGACTTGGAGACGTTTTCCTAATTATTGCAATTCACTCATGATGTATTTACATTAAGCATCGTTAATTGACCGATTAATTCCTAAATATGTGCGCCGTTAAAAGCTTCTATGACGTGTACACGTCATCTTCGCGATATAAATTAAGTCGTCACTACGCCGTAGAGATTACTACGCCGGAAACATCACTACGCCGTAGACACCACTACGCCGTAGACACTAGTACGCAGTAGACATCACTACGCCGTAGACACCGCCATGCCGTAGACACCACTACGCCGTAGACACCACTACGCCGTAAACATTACACCATAGGCTATTCACTTCTATGCAGGTTTAGAGAAGTTTAGAGAAATCTATACGAATAATACATTCGTTCATTTGTGTACAAACAAAATGGAAATAACAAAAATATTTTTTTTATCAGATAAATAAAGGGACATTTCACTGTTCATTTGTTCACAGCTTGCATTAAATATCGTTTAAGTAAGTGAATGATTTTAATTTTACCATTCAATTAATAATGCAATTCATAATGAGCTATTTAAAAATATATGTACAATAGATACAATATAACTGAAAGTCTGAAAAATTGTTTCGTACTTTCACTCAAAAAGGCTATTTATCGTTCAAATGACTATTATACTTCGCAAAGTCTTAAAAACAATTCGCTATCAAAGGCTTAATTTTACATTAAGATTAAAATTACATTTCCACACATACATAGTTTATTTAATGCGTCCACGTAGAGTTTGAGTGTACTTAGGTATACTTACATTTGTGCCCACATCAGAGCAAAGTTGACACATTGGGACCTTAATTACACAGAGGGTTCGGCCTTTTTCGGTCTCAGCAAAGACCATCTAAAAGTTTTAAACAGCTAGTAGGAGATACGTGGGCCGAAAGAGACTTTATATGTATAGAAGTATAATTATCTCATTATAATCCGACAACGTGATATTTAAAAAAATTATACTAATTTGAGAAACTTAAGCCTGCCATAACAACATGTTATACAGTTGACGCATTTGTAAGATTGAACGCGATATTCTCAAGAACACGAAGTAGCAAAAGACAAAAAAAAAAAAACCCTGACACAATATAACAAAACGCTCGCCAAACTTACCCTTCCTTTGCGTTGGGGGTTAAAACATAGCTAAGAACACTCTCTATGAAGTCACCTATGTAACAAAAAAAAATATGATTATATATATTTAATTATCCATATTGGTTCACCCGTTTGGACGCTATGATGCCCCAGACATAATAACACACACGCACACACAACTATAGTCCATCGCTGTGCCAAACTTCATCCAGTTCCGTTCGGTACTATTTGTGTGATGTTCGTACAAACATACAGACAAAAATTCTAAAAACAATCGTTTTGGTTTCTATAAGTCCTATAAATAGTCACTATATTTCTTTTTTTCTTAAATATCGTCCATGTTCAGACATAGCTCAGTTACAATTTTATTATATGTATAGATTATTTCATAAATCAATGAAGAATTAATTATTAAACTATTATTGTAACTGTTGAACTAATAAACTGACTTAAGTGCACAGTTAGATGTAGAACCTTTTTTGTTTTAAGCCGATTGTGACAAATGCCTAATGATGGAAAATATACTCTACAAGCGTACCAAGAAATCGCTTCGTTATTTCTGCGCAAAGAGTAAGCAGAGTTATCTAAACAGCTGTACAAATATTTATCCACATAATATTATGCTTTTGCATAATACCATTATAGAGGTAGAAAGGAGACGACGTCTCGTGTGCATCTCGAACCAGTTTGAATGCAAAATGTATAAAAAGGACGGATGCCACACAGTTAACATTGTTGAGATTTGCAGAATTTACTGGGCGAATATTCAAGTCGCGCAAATATAAATATTTCAAGGAAAATAGAGAAGTAAATATTAAAATACCGTAGATGTTTGAGTTCAAATTATTTTTCGTAAATGCTACTAATTTCTATAAAGCGTCTGAGTAATAAAAGTGGGCTTTTTGAGATATTAATATTCTTCTTTACAGTTAAGTTTATTAGCTTTATTATAAAAAGTTGTCTGTAGTTAAAAATGGTTGGATAAGATTGCTTTGGTCCAAAGAAATATTCGATTTACACATACCATAAGTTTTGTTCAGGAGCGAACTCTTAAGGTGTCAATAAATAAAAGTAAATTACTGTTTACTTATGTATTAAACGTTCCAAGCCAGCGCGTGTAGCCCCGATAAAGAGTACATCAAATATTACTACAAGCTTTAAGAAGAAATATTAGGGTAATGGTACATGTAATAAACCGTTGTTTATTATAAGGTCCACTTCACTTGTGTCGTTTAACTTCAAACACGGATGATTTAAAGTTTGGGAATTTGTAAGAATTAGTGAAAAAAATAATAAGAAGAAAAATGCTTTTAACAATTTTATCAGTTTGTATAAATCCTTCGGAAATCAAACATTTTGTTAATATTAAATAGGTCCATGAAACAGATTTTTTTAAATGCAGATGTGATTTCACTTAGCTTAAAGATGGCATTTTATAAAACGTCACTGATGATAAAGATAGTTTATTGAACTGGTTCTATGTTCATTTAATGTTCAATTTAGATTTTTTACCATTCACATTACGAATGGTAAAAAATCTAAATTGAAAAGGCGAAAAAGTTAATTACACATACCTTATACCGCTTAATTTTCTATCATAAAGTAGTAAAAAAAAAAAAAACAATGTACGCAAGTCAAAATTATGACTATAAGTAAACCTAACAAAGATGTACTGAACCTGACCATCGTGAAGCTGTTTTCGTTAGGCGGGTGCTTAGCCCCCGAGCGGTCTTAGTGGAGGGCGTTTGCCCCACTTCCTGTATCCCACGTTAGTGCCAGTATATTAGGTATTTATTTTCACCTGCCTAAAAACCACACGGAAATTTTCATAACGTCGAGGTAATGTGATAAATAAGGAAGATCAAATTATAATTCTTATTTGTTTCGCTATAAATAACTTGTTATTATTCATAATACGCTGTTATTAGGTATGGAAAATTCGTCTATCCGTAGTTATTAGTTTTGCCTCTTCAATCAAAAACAGTTTTTTTTTACAATTCAAATGTCAGTCAAATGTTTTGTAGGTAATCTACTTATTTAAAATATTAAGAGTCGAGTTCACCAACTTTCTAAACGACTGATTAAAACTTAAAGAGCCGATTTAATATTTTTTCGTAATCACACGTTAACCAACGATTATGATTATATGATCCTGTTTAACAGTTGTTGCCTGTTTAGTTAATCACCTAATTAGATCAAGTCGGCGAACTCGGGTCTAAGCTTATTTTTTTATTCCAGTCTACAGCTTACCTTAGGACACAAAAGGTTCAGCTATCTGGTTTCCCATTAGTCGGATGGATGAGAAAAGGGTTTTACCACACGTTAAAAAAAGATACCAAAGGTGTAAACCTTAATAGTCTTAACAATGTAAAACGTAAAACAATTCCTGCATGAGGCATTAATGTCGTCAGAGTTCCGTATGCTTATTAATTGCGTTTCTATCCTCACCTCACCTTCCTAGATAGGTTTATATATATTTTTTATAATAAATACTTTATATTAATATTGGATGCCTCATAAGGTCAAATTCTCATTAGGTCAAAAATGAATGTAAATAATTACACATCTTATTTTTCATAATTTATTGCTACTATACCAGCGATTGTTCATTAAAATCCCATTATAATGAATAAAATGGGAAGTATGTACATTATTCTACTAGTGAACTATAAAACTGTGTAGTTACTGTAATTTGCAATAAGTTTTTTTTATAGTTTGTCACGCCACTGCCTTTGCGTTTTGGCAATAAACTAACATAAATATATTTTTATCGTTAAACAAAGGTGATCTAAGTATAATGTGTATTTGACGATGTGCTATATACATTGTTAGCTCTTAAAACATACGCTCTAAAAGTTCACTGAGAACTTAGAAAAAAGAAAGTACATCCCAAATGGGTAGGGCGGAGGTTTTTTATAGGCCGGCAACGCTTCTGTAACCCTAGCTTTTGTAAGCCTGTGTTGCAGTTGTCTATGGGTAGCGGTGATCACTTAACATCTCGTGACCCGCCTGCTCGTTTGCCTCCCTCTGATATAAAAAAACATGTATGCCTAGGTTGATCAATACATATGAGACGTACGATAATATATGTCTAAATACTTACATATACATATATTATTAAACTGCTTTGTACCCCGCAGCGAACAAGCGCTAACGGCTCGGAAACACGAATTGGAGTCTATATACACGTCCTATTTCAAATTTAAATATATATCCAATTATTTACTCATGAATTATGTAGTGCAGTTTACGTAATTTATTCGTTTTAGAGATTGAAGTACTTAACAGATATAATATTTTTATCTGTTATGTACTTACTCGCTGTGCCTACAGAATCTCTATAATATATTTATTTAGTCATTATTAGAAGATCATCATCAAGTCATAAAAGATGAACCTTTTAGTAAAATAGTGCCATGAAACAAGGCTATTACTAAAAGTAGTAAAAAATTGCAGTTTTATAAGGAGTCGTCATTTTATTTCTCTCATTTCGCTATAATAATAGACAATAACTTTACTAGGTATAACAATCGCAGAATACATGCAGACACATAAACCTCTTAAAGCAACATATCTAGTCTTATGAACAGAATCTTGTTAGTGTACCTCAAAATACACAAATAAGCGAAACGCACCTAATGAATCCTTGCTAATTAACTGAGAAGGTTGCAAGGACTTATGTTTATAACTGTTGCGTTTATCGCTTTTGTGACGACAATCAAGTCCTTTTTTAAACAAATTTTGATACAAACAGTGGTGAAGACAGTTATCATAAATTGATTTTTATTGGAGCGCAGTATATAACATTTTACTGATTGATTTACTGAATGGTCCTGAATGTAAATCAAAATACATATTTATTACAAATTTAATCACGTTCAGTTAGTATTTCATAGCATAAGTCTCAAACTTCCTTCGGTATATTTTTAGAAAATATAAAGCATAATATTAATAACAATCACAGTTCACGCAGAAATAAATAAAACTAGATCATAGATATTGTATACACAAGGACCCATTCTAATTACCTAACATCACACATGGTGTCCAGAAAAAACAATTGTCCCTTTCTGATAGCCTATCACATCGGGTATAGCCATCAATCATTGGTTCTCGATGCTTCATATATAAAATAAGGAGTCTATGGAAATCGAAGGACTTTTTGGAGGACGGAGAAATTTGCCAAAACGAGTTGGTTATCTTAATTTAAAATGTTCCTAATATGTTCATGTAATGTTATATAACTATATCTTCTTTTTTCTTTAATCTCATATATCTTATTTATTGGGAACTACATATATTCTACAGAAATATTAAATAGACTTGTATATTCATAAAATTAAGACCAACAAGTGAGCAAGCTTACACTATGTATATATATATATAT
>JADGIL010008694.1:25051-43219 GCA_020352625.1 Cactoblastis cactorum | reverse complement strand
ATATATATATATATACATAGTGTAAAATAAAGCAGAACTGTGCGTAGTTAAGCTAAGAATATTGTTTCCACTTAAATGGAGCGGAGATGAGATGTGTAAATTAAACAATAACATTGGTAAATTTATGAAAGTTGCTACTTAACTTATTAACACAGCCTTATATCATTCTATTCCTACACTCTTTTTTGTCTGAACACTGAGATGGTTAGGAAATTATTTTGCCACTTTCTATCGTGTAATATCGGGAAATCGCAAATGAATTACTCAAAAAATGTGATTGATGACATTCTTGTGATCAATATCGAACGATGTTTGTTTAATATTTCAAAAGTTCTTAATGTAATTATACATTAATTGACATGTCATCTTCTACAAAAAAAAATATATTACAAGCAGATATATCTACCTACAATGTACATTATTGAATTTTTTTTTATAAATTGGTCTTAAATTAAATTATATTCCCATTTTAGTTAATAAACTAAAAAAAATCAAGAAATCGAATGCAAAAAAGCATTAACTCATTCATTGAAGTTTATTTTAAACTAGCTAATGCCCGCGAATTCGCCCGCGTAGATAACTTAGTACTACTACAATAAATTATATCCCTCGGGAACCGTACATTTTTCCGGGATAAACAGTAGCGTATCTTTTATTCCAAGTCATCGTCCATCGCTGTGACAAAACATACAGACAGACAGACAAAAATTCTAAAAACAATGGATTTGGCTTCTATAGGCCCTATAAAGAGCCCCTACATATTTTTTTCTGAAATATCTCCCATGTACAGACAAAGCTCAGTTACAATTTTATTATGTATAGATTATTCTATTCTAGTCTAATTGGAATCCAGTTACTCGTAAATAATTCTAGATTGTAGTAAATGATCTGTGAAATTGATCGTTGAATGTGTCTAACATAAGCACAACGACAACATAAGTCAGATACGAGCTATCACGCCGTAGTGATAAACAACGATATGTAATTAATATACTCGTATCTGTCTTAGCCAATTATATTTGATGGCAGGTGTACAGGTTGCTTCATGTAAACATAGATTTGACTTATCGCTTATTTATTCGGTTAGATTCAACTTGCGTCATTAACGATCTCCGACGTGTGTAGTGATGTAAATAAATCTTTTTTGGTGAACGTTCTGTTAACTTAAATTCTTAGGAGGATGATAAATAGATAACAACCTATTATTAGACTATATTTAATAGTGTACCTATATAAAATTTCACCAAGTTCGGTTTAGCTGTTTCGGATGAGTATTAACACTTAATATTGTGACACGATATTTATATGTAATAAAACTTGTTAGAATTCGTAAATAAAATTGTAAGAAAGTAGTCTAAAATTTACTTATACTCATAAAATAACCATAACATAATAAAATCAATAGTTGGTATTCTGTAATGACGACTACATATTTTATTATTTAGGGTTTTATTGTTTTTGAGGCGTGATATTGCAGTTTTGACAATTTTTCTTGGTTTTCTTGTCGACACACTGCTGTTTCGCTTTGGACTTCTCTATGGTTTCCATATCTCATCCACTGCATTTACAATGGGTGCATTAGTTTTACGTATTTTATTTTGAAGACCATTATTACATGTGGTATTTTTAATATAATTTTCATCAGATGTGGTTTTTAATTCTTGGTCGTTTAAATTATTGACCAGTTCCTCCTTGAGAACATCACTAACTATTTGAAGCAAAATTTTATCAGAATCAAATATATTTTCAGTTTTGTTATCTGACATTGAACTATTCTTAAATGAATCCGTAATAATTTCCAATCCCTCTTCAGAACTGCTTCCATTTTCATCAGATAGTATACCTGTTATATCTTTTTGTTCAGAATCTGAAAGATAAAGTAAAGTAAATATATCTTTTATTTTATTTCTGTTATCATTTGCAGTTGTTAAGGTATGTTTATCACTATCTTTTGATTTTCTTCCTTTAATAAGAAAATCTTCTAGATTAATTTCATCAAGTATTTTGATAATATCTTGCGCAAGTTTGGCATTGAGCTCTTTGTCTTTATATATGATGTTCTGTGTATCTAATGTATTCTTATGATTATTTCCTTTGTAAATGATTTCAGATGCTTGGTGCAATGGTATTTCAGATGCATCATTTAATTTATCAGGTTTATCATCTGCTTTCATAACACTCATATCAATATTGAAGAGTTCTTGAAATCTTGATGTTGTAGAAGTATGGTATTTGAATGGAGTTTGTTGTATTAGAAGATCTTCAGAAATATTTAATTGTGAATGCATAGAAGCATCGCGAATTAAATCATCAACTTCTTTGCTCCCAATCAAGGAAGCAAATAACTCTTTTACTAAACCTTTTTCATTATTGTCTTCTTTTATTTGTTCATCGCTTATTTGAGTGCTCGAAAGATCTGATGGTTCTAAAGCTGTAATAGGAGTATAGGTGTACATAATTCGTTTAGAAAGATCATTTTCGGAAGTTTTAATGTGTTCAGTTTCATTTGTTGCATCTCGCACCATTTTATTTAATTCTTTATTTTTATCAAAGGTATTAACTTCTTCTATATATTTGTCATTTGATATTCTTAGTGTATCTTCATTTAAGAATTTTGTTTTTTTAGGAAATATAATTGGTTGTAATTTAAAAGTTGTTTTGATTTGCTTATACTCAGTTGGTACAGTTATGATTTGAGGCACGAGTGTAGTTGTTCTTCTTCTTCCTCTATGGATTTTCTAGAAATAAAACATATTTAATTATGTATACATATAATAAAATAGTAACTGAGCAATGTCTTTACTATTAAAAAAATTATAGGAGCTCTTTATATAAATTTTGTCTGTCTGTCGGTCTGTATGTTAGTACGCGCATCGCGTAAAAATTACTAGAAGGAATTTGATGCGGTTTTTACTATTGTATTGTAGAAGGTCTAATATATATAGTTTTCATCTTGATATGCCGCTTAGAAACCGAGAGTGACAATGGTAGTTACGCGCAAACGACGTCACGGACATAAGCTAGTTTATAATATAGCAAAAGTATATAGTTTTTATGCACTTTTCAAAACTATCGGTGGTAAATAAATATTAATAATAATTCAATAAATTTTCATAATTATTTACACCCATATAATAAAATATAACAATATTTAAATACGGTATAGTCATATACTTGTTTCTTACCTGCTCCATGATTCCATCAATCCATTCTTTGTAGTATCCTAACTTGGTAAATACAGTTGGGGCATCTGGAGTTCCACAGACAGGTGACCCAAAACTAATAACCCCAGTGAGAAGCCCTCGAACTATACCCGGACCACCGATGTCTCTCTGAAAAGCAACATTTCAAAGTAGCACGTATAGAAATTTGAAGATTGATCAAAGTGTAGGGGGATGGTCTTTTTAGGACCAATAGAAGCAAAAGATATATTTTTCAGAATTTTTGTCTGTCTGTATGTTTGTAGTTCAGTAGTTATTGCGTGAAACGGTCACGCAATAACTACTGAATGGATTTCGGTTTCGGTGCGGTCATCAAAATTGTATTGCAGTAGGTTTCACTTAAAATATAGCGTTGATTTCATCTTGATACGCCGCTTAGAACCTCATTAAAATTGGTTAAATAACAAAAATAGCAGTTTCTTTTAAAGATACAGAAATTTGATATAATTACATTACAAGCTCCGGAGCCAACTGAAATAAATCCTGCACAGAAATGTTTCTTCGTAACGTATTGCCTGAAAAAACAAATCATTTTATTAAAATCAGTGTACATTTTTTTAAGATTATAATTTATCGAAGTACTTTGTCATATAAGGAAATTGTATAAATATCTATTAAAACGTTTGAAACGTATCAAAAATTATTATTATTAAATACTACCCAATTTTTAATATCTCAGTCATGGCTTGTTTTGCCCTATGACAAAGCACAAACATTTCGTGTATGTTTAAGAAGGTTCTCCTTAAAATTAAGTGGTTAATTATTTTATTTATTACCGTATTTACTCCATTGGGCGTTAAAATATAGCTTATAGTATTGCTTTAGTGTAGCAGCAATATTGTAACTTTTTGATCGTGAAAGAATTTCCATAATCGGTTTAGTATTTCCAAAAATTATAAACTTTACCTCTTTATAATATTAGTATAGATTTAAACTAATTTAGCTTTATACTCACTTTGAGTATACATCTTGACAATCTTTAAGAAGATAGAAATCAAGTACAGCAAAAGATAAGTATGCATCTTCTATAATATTACTTCTCTGAAAGGTAATTGGAAAATATCAGTATTTAAAAAAAATCAACAACATAAAAAAAGAATCAAAAACATGATGTTGCGCATGTTTAACAGAAACATGCGCCGCTTCATAAGAAATTAGTCATAGTACGTAAAATATTATTATAGATAAAAAAATAACAAAATAATTGACTTAATGTACAACTACTCAACAATTTGTCATAGGCATTCAAATATATAAGATATGTATGTTATCAAAAATTCAGAATTTCCAGAATATATACATAAGTAAATATATAATTGCAAATTAAAAAAAAATTAGTTAGCTCCACATTTAAATTCAAGACTTGTTATAAGTTATATATAGCAATGCAACGCCGCAATATTTTACAATAAATAAATATATTGATTAAATCCAAGACATTTTTTCATTTTGACATGACCGACGGACGAATTTGGAACCTCTTGAGAAACGAACAGTCAGGTTAATCGTAGTGCTCCGGAGGTTGTCAATATTTTATAGGTAACTTACACGTCTGGCTCCCCATCCTATTATAGTGATACCTCTAGTATTTGACGGCAATGGATTATCACGGCGATCTAAGGCAATTCAAAATTAAACATAAAATTTATAAAAAAAGTTCCAACAAACTCTTTTGATTTTTATGAATCATTTATAAATATTTTCGATGTGAAAATTGACTTGTTAAACCTTTGAGTAGTCATATTAATATATCATTACATGACTAAAATATTTGGTACAAAAAAATGTATCACCTATGAAGCCTTAAAACAGCCAAATTATTGTTGAGAGATCTCGGGTCGTATGAAGGGTGGAAGTATACTTCTAGCACGGGGATGTTTTCCCCTCCAACATTGTGATAAGTACTGCCAACCCGCGCCGAAAGAAAGGCGGGATTTTCTCGAAAGAAACGGTTATTCCAAGCCCTGATTAAATATATATAATAATTACTATTTTGAAATGATAAAAAGAATATTGTTGTGTAGACAACTAATAAACTTCATAAAGCAATGATAATGATAACTTCAAAATATATTCACGTCATAATCTCGTTAGCAATGAGATACAAATTTTAAATTTTTGAACATTAAAAATAATACGACTTGTAAATCAAAATCTATTAATTGTGTTAAAGCAAAAGAAATGTTAAATAATTAAAAAACTTACAATTGTAAACATGATGCAGCTGTTATGATTAAATCAGATTTGATAATAGAACCAGCGCATTGAAAGTGATTAAAAATCTGGATACTAGCCATGAATGGAAAGTCTTTGATGTTTGCTTTTCTTCCACTATAAATGCGGCGACCATTGGGCACTAAAACAGAAGCGCAAGTAATCAGAAATATCTACGAATACATATATAGAGAGCTTTACAATACATACCCCAATAATCATTTTTATTATTAAGTGTGTTATTTTCTATTGATAATTCCATCCAACTATTATCTGTATCTAAAGCTTCATTAAAATGTTCTTTTGTAAAGGTATCATTATCTTCTAATAGCTTGTATATCTCAGTTACAAGATAATCAACGTTATTTTCCTTATATTTGTATGTATCACTATATTCATCGAGATTCTTTAAAAATTCTTCTATATACTTAATAACATATCCATCTTTGATTTCTGTATCATATTTTATATCCTCGTTTAATATTTCGTTTAAAAGTGCCATAAAATATTTAGTTTGATTGTTTAATTTTATTTTATCGACTCTTGTAAGTTTAGCTATTTCCACCAAGTTAGTATAATCTTGTAGACTGGTAGACACAAGGTAGTTGTGAATGAGTGAGTATTGTTTCAAATCGGGTCTTTCATTAACTTTCAATCTAAATAATGAGAATAATTTGTTAGTCGTTTCACGTATGGAGAAATCTGTTTCCAATATATTATTTTTGTCAACTTGAGGAAGTTCTACAAGAGCTAATATGTCGCCAAAAATCTTAACAATGAGCAACGCAATAATTAATCTTGAAGACATATGCTTTGACAGAAGACCTAACTAATATACATAAATATAAATACTATTGTAAAAATGTGATCAACAAAAATATACTTCATTTGATACGAGAAATATGCTAGTGTATTAAAACTGGCGGGTTTTTATGATTAGTTTTATTTAATGTTATGGTATTTGGTTTGAAAAAACTATTAAAAAACTTTAATATTTCATAATTTTTTATAGCATTGTATATTTTGCTTTGATAAGATAAAAATGTTATGTATATTAAAAACGATTTTCAATATACATAAAATTATTTTCCTACTTACTTACATTTACTAAAGGAGATTGCGGAAATTGGCATACACAATACGATTAAAATTATATTTTATTCGTTATTTTATTACACTACTCATTTAAAATCCTTTGAAGGCTTTTTCTTGTCAATATGTTCCTAATACAAAAATCTTATCAGACTACAAACTACTAGCATTTTATTTTTTATGGCAGAGGGAGGCAAACGAGCAGGCGGGTCACGTGATGTTAAGTAATCACCGCCACCCATAGACGCCCGCAACACCCGGGGGGTCACAGGAGCGTTGCCGGCCTTTAAGGGTTTTGTAGGCTCTTTTCGAAACAAACACTCGGTGACCAAAAATTAATGCAGTTCAAAGTACAAGTTATTGCGGCCACCATTCATACTGTTATAATAAAGGATTGTGTCTGTGTGTTCAGCCCAGTAGTTTTGGAGTTTATTACAAATAAACTCAAAACTACGAGGCTAATTTTGATGAAATTTGGTACATATATAGACTAGACCAGTATCGGGCTTTTGCAAGTGAGAAGAGACTTGGCTTCCTAGTGTATGTTTTAACGTCTACACTAGCTAGATGCTCGATGAACTATTTGAGATAAAGCCAACAGCCACATTTTACCATCGCATATCTCTTATGGGGTATTCACTACAGGATTTGCACGATATGTTTATAACCGTGACCTGACTGATCCAACTTTAGAAGTTGATAGACCTCTTGTATATTTGTCATGTATAGCAGACTTAATTGAATCATGTACAAAATGAGGTTTTAAAACAAATGAACATAGAAAATTTACTATTAAATCCTTTGATAAAAATTGAATATAATTATAGTGTCAGCTGTTTCTAATGTTAATTATTAACCTCCAGTTTTAGATGATCGAAGTTAATCTCACCATAATATGCTTACATTTAAAATAAATCATTACAAGTTACAAAATGCCAATGACAAAATATTCCAGTTTAATTTTTGTATAGTTTATACGACATGAAGTTTACTAAAATATTTATTTATTTGCTTAGTAAATACCAAAAATGTATCTAATTATACTATTGTTGATATAATTTATTTAAAAACCCAAAAAATATTGCACCAACTGCATGAGTTTGCATCGTTATAATTTACGTTTTCATCTGATAAACTTTTTAGTTGAACATACGATTGGTTTATTTCTATATTCAGGTAGAAATAGAAGATTTAGTACTTGTGTATATTTTTCTGGTTCCATACCTCGAAAGTAAAACATAATTCTTATAGTTCTTTCATTCATGTAAAAGTATATTTCGAGTATTATTATATTTTCTTGCTGGTTCATTATTTTTTTACCTGCATCGGAAAGATTGATTACCGATAAGTCTGCCTTTGTACCTAGTAAGATTCTGAGTAATATTTCTATGCGATTAATAGAACTGTAAAGTTTGTATGATGTTAAAATGTGTAACTTTGAAAATTATGTATTATTATTATTTTTCATTACTTCCTTGATAGCTTCAGATACGACTTCAAGAAGTTCTTGACTTCGAATATCTATTGGATTATCAGTTGCCAATGTAGTATTAATGAACAGATCAGGGTCTATTTCCAAACCTCCTTCATCGCTATTTTTGTCAGAATAATATATATTTGTATCTATGGGTGTAGTATTCGAAAGGTTTGTTAAAGCAATGGCTTCTTCGTTATTTCTATACATCGTATATACTTCACCTTCAATTATAGGTTCATTGGTGTACAAATAATAATCTTCCTTCTTGGTGGCTTTTCTAAATGTATCAAACAATTTTATAATATCATGATCTATTTCAATGCTTTGTTTTACACTAACAATTTCGTTTAAATCTTTATGGCTAATATTTTTCGATATATCCACGAAAAAATTATTTATTGATTCTGGATTTTTACTTTCATCTTCCACGGTATCGTAAGAGTCTTCTACCGATTCTGCATGTTGTGAATCAGATTTGTTAAAACCTGTAGTAGTTCTCAAAGATTTTGTTGGTTTTGATATCGTGGCTGTAAAAGGCGTAAATGATTGCTGTTCTTCTATTTCACTATCATTTGTTGTTCTAGAAAGTAATTCTCTAATGCTTCCATTTTTGAATAAAGTATTAATAAATCGTCGCATTAAATTTTCGTCTTTTAAAATCCTCAATATTATATCATCATCAGGTGTTAGAGTGTTTTTTTTAGTAGGAACATAAGGTTTCATTTTAAATGTAGTTTTATGTGTCACATATGGTATGTAAAAGGGTGCAGAAGGTACCATTTTAGTAGTGTATCTTTTACCAACTGGAACATCCTAAAATGATGAAAAAAAAACGTTGCTTTATTTTTTTTTTTTTATTTAACAAGGTTAATTATTTTTATAGTTTCTTAATCAAATAATTTGAAATGGTCTAGGATCTTTGACCTGAAAAGCTGGTCTCAAAAATTTACTTATTGTAAAAACCTTATGCGGTAAGCAAAGAACTAAAAACATCAAAATGGTGAGCTATGAATATTCAGATATATAATAGTAACACATACGTCGTCTATGAAAAGTATTCTCTGTTTTAAGCCTTTATTGCAAGGCTTTCTCCCCCGGACCAGCTTTAAAGTAAAATGATTAAACACAAATATTACCATTTCCATTATACTTTGGATCCAATCAAAATAGTATCCTAATTTGGTGAAGACAGTAGGTGCATTCGGAGTACCACAAGTGGGGGAGCCAAAGCTAACCACCCCAGCTAGAACGCCATAAGCTATACCTGGCCCACCAATGTCGCGCTGAAATAAAAATAAAAAGTATAATATTGTATCACGTCTTTATCGCTTACGGGGTAAACAGAGCCAAGAGTCGCATAACTCGAAGGCCTCGATTTGCTCAATATTGGGCTAATTGATGAAATGAAGATTATTCATTAATGCATATTATTTTATGATCATTATAATGAGGCATAACAATTTAACTTCTTCCTTTCTCCTTCCAATACTTTTTATGTTATTTTGTTGCTGTTTAGCTGAATGGTTCATTAAACCAGTTGTCGATTGCGACATATACACTCGTTTAATTATAATTAATTTAAATAACATTTATGGCTACATTAAAAAATTACTTACGGTACAAGCGCCGCCACCGCGCGATAAGAATCCAGCACAAAAATTATTTCTTGTGACGTAACTCCTGGAAATGATTAGGATAACTATATAAGTTTGAATTATTTAACTGCAGTAAAGGAGATAAACTCAATTAAGATATTAAAAAAGACCAAAAAATGTTTTTTTTTTTTCATTTCTAGCACAAAATAACTGATTATTATTGCAATTATGTTTGAAACAGAACAAATTCAACCGAGCTAAAGTTATACAAACTAGCTCAAATCACATCCTTATAATTACTCGTGTTTTTTATCGCTTGATTCTCATGATTAGTCTGATTTGGATGAGTGATACATCTAATCAAATATCTGAATCAATATATTGAACATTTTTATGAAGTGCACCACAAAAACGTACAAATTTTTGTGGCACACTATACAATTTTGTACTGGATGCCATTCCTAAATCCGCTTTGACGGATTAATTAACACACACTAAAAATGTTGACTTGTTTTTATCAAAACTTAAAACATTTGCTGTAACATAAATATTTTATTTTAGTAATTTATCAAAATAATATGTTTTTCTTACGATGAGTAGACTTCTTGACATTCTGCTACAGAATAGAAATCGAGTACAGCAAACGACAGAACTGGTTGTATCATTAAGCTGTATGACTGCAACATAAGAATCAAAATTCACTTTGCAATATCTCTACTACGCATTTTAAAAACAAAACACGCAAGCGAACAATAATCGTTAGCGTGAAAAATTGTATGGAGCGAAGCACAGCATCCCTGGTGGACGCCAGAACTAAAGATCAATGATATTAATTCAACGGAAATTCAGAGCGAAACGTTATTGCAAGAGACATCAGTATTTTGGAACTATTTCATGGAAGCAAACATTCCTTCTAGCACGTTAAATCGAACGGCAACAATGACATTCGCACCTAAATTATTAGGATTGATCGACTGCATTTCAAGTTAGCCTGCACGGGTTTCTATTTTGTGGTAACACTGGTAAATTTGGAATAAATTTGGGTAAGTTAACGTGATGTTGACAGTACTAAAGTCAATCCTACTCTGTTTATACGTTTAAACGAATACTCAACGGATTTGCCAAGCAAATGGAATGAACTTAAATGTTTTAGTTTGCAGTGGCTCACAGTGCAGCGCTGTGTTCTTAACAGATCACTCTTTTAATAGGTTTTTTTTATCGAATACCTTCGTATATTATTTACTGTGATAACTGTTTGAATACAATTTTATTCATTTTATCCATTATATTATATATTATATTAATTATATCAATGCAAATCTACTGTAAAAAAACGAATAAAAAGGACAAGATCATCTGTATTTTACCGGGTGTTATTCGAAGTAAGTAGCCACTATTATTTAACGATACAACATATTATCATCTCAGAAACAACACTACATCAGTCGACTTACGTGGCAAATTTATTTTGTTATAAAAACAAAAATAATATTTAAGAAATATAAAGAAAATAGATATTTTAGAATACCAGTGTTTATAAAGAAAAAGGGAGTATTATAATTGTATTTGTTGCTTTATAGGGCAAATAGCATTTTTTTAAACTTGTCGAAAATAACTTAAGCGATGGTATTCCTTATGGGGTGATGTATAAATAATTACCTCTCTCGCTCCCCAACCAACAATTGTGATGCCGTCCGTATTAAGCGGTAACGGATGCGCTTTTTTATCGATATCGATTTTCATCATATTTTTTGTCGATCTCGAAAGGTTCAATAATCTAAATAATTTGTGCAATATTAGACTGAGTCATTATAATGTAATTAAATAAACTTTGTGGGTTACTCAATATATTATTCTTACAATAATAATTGAATTGGAGCAGGCCGAAATTTTCAAAAACGCTTGTATATTTTTCTGGTACTAGGAATAATTATATAAAAATTTCTGATTACCATAAAAAATATCAGATTTTTTAGGTTTTATTACTGACAAGAGCGACACAGACGCACAAAGGGTCCTGTACCATTATTTAAACCATTGGAAAAAAAATATTTGTTAGTTTTTGAAATAGTGTAGTTAAAATTAGAAATAGTCTCGTATATTTTATACATTTCCAATAGGATATTGGATTTATATACAATTCCTAGGAAATGTATACATTTTCCAAGGTATGTATGTATTAAATAATGTTTAAAACAAAGTGTCGGAATTGTATAATTTTCCTAAAACTTGTATAGAATTCCTAGATTTAACAAATTTTCGATAACATTTTAAAACTGTTCCGTTACTGAGTGATTGACTGACAGACAATGCTAAGCCGAAACTACTGAACGCAAATAGCTAAAAGGCATATTATGTTCCTTGGAGAGTATACGAGAAGTGCTCGTAGAAGAGCAGTAAGTGGGGATTTTTAGAAATTCTATCATTCTATTCATCAATTTTATCAGACTTTTACAACTTTAGAAGCGAATATTTCACAAAATATTGGCATGATCAAAAGCTGTTTTAGAAACCTCTACATAATTTACAAACACTAAATAACTGATATTTTTTTATGATAATCAAGAATATTTATTTCTACTACTATTTTTCAAAATTTCGTACATACCCAATTAAGGGAGAACATATTTCTTTTACGCGTTATATGGTATAAAGGGAAGAAAGTTGTTTACCTAAAAAGTCGAATCAGGCATAAATTGTTTTTCAAACTTTTGGGATCATATTCTGGATGGAAATGTAGTTCTAGAACTGGAATTTGTTCTCCACCAATATTATGAAATGTACTTCCCACTCTCACGGAAAGAAAGTTAGGATTTTCCCTAAAGAAGCGATTGTTCCAAGCCCTGAAAATAAAATAATATGACCTGACCAAATAAAATGGTGATAAAAGCTACTTTTGTTATATCAATTGGCAATAGTGAACAATTATTTCAGGCGGTGTATTTATACATATATAAACTATATATTACATTAAAACTATATATAAAATAATAATAACTAACTTACAATTGTAAGCAAGACGCAGCTGTAATGATAAGATCAGAATGGATAATAGAACCAGCACACTGGAAGTGATTAAAAATCAGAATGCTTGCCATGAACGGGAAATCTTTAATTTTAGCCCGTTTACCTTTATATATACGGCGAGCATTTGGAACTGAAAGAGAAATACTGCGGATTAATAGAATGATTGTGTTCTGTCCTGTGTGTTTTAATATCAAATTTTTCTTCTCAAATGTTTAGTTAAAAATAAGAAAGAGTTAAAAAATACCACGCATATATACCTGGTTCAGCACTAACATCAGAACAAATATATCGATTAATAGCTAAAGATGGTACTATAGTTGTAACAACAATATCGATAGAAAGTGTTCATTATTTGAGTAACAAAATAATGAAACAAATTAAAGGTATCTATTATAAATTCATAAATTCCAATAGTTCCAAGTTAGGTTCTTCACGGTCATGTGACTCATTAAAAGATTTTAAACACAATATCTGATCACACTGAACACTGGTGACTTTTTATCTGCTTTCCTACTTATCTATTTTTGCTTAATTCTTTATAACAATTATTTGCGTAATTTTTTAAAATGATATATCCTCTTTTTAACCGACTTCAAAAAGGAGGTGGTTCTCAATTAGGATAGTATTTTTTTAAATATTAAAGATATAAAAAAGAAGAGGACTGAGGATGTTTATCCTTCGCGACCTCTTAAATTTTTGTATTGTGTAAAAATTGAGTTAACGTAATATTTTACGAGTATACAATCGGCATACGTATTACAAGCATGACGCACTGATTGTTACTAATCCCGATCGCCCGCCACCGCGGTGTTATACCCGATGTGTGCTTACCGGTCGAATATGACTGGTACCGCACTCAACGAACCATTTTGTCAATTAATACGTACAAAATTCAACTGTGTGTATAAGCATTTTATACATATATTTTTCTCTTTCAAATTGTCAAAATTTCCTAATAAAAGTAGCTCCGCACCGCAGGAAAAAAGAAGACAACTAATCGGCGCACTGATCGCTAATCACTTACATAAATTATATTTATCGATAAATTTATTTAAAAACCGTCAAAAAAGTGTTAATTGATAAATATTATTAAAATTTAATTGACAAAATTAATTGAATATTGTTTTAAACTTTAATTTTCTATACTATAGCAATTTTTTTATTATTATTTACGTACTAATAACCGGTAAAACATGTAGTGAATAAATCTTCTTTTATAACAATTGTAAACTAATGTCTTTTTTTACCAATAAAATTATCTTGAGGTAATTAAAACATAAAACCAAAAGTTAGAAAAGGTGTAATAAATTAAAATATTTACCCCAAAATTCATTAGCATCAATGTTCTCTGTGCCATTTTCCTTAGTTAATTCTAATCGTTTACTTACTGAGTACGATGTACTATTAAATTTCGTTTCCAATAATGTTTCATTTTTTTCCAAATCGTTTAGAATTTCAGATAAAATTATATCCAAACTATATGTATTATAATTATAACTATCAGTATATTCTTCAAGGTTTTTGATAAACCCGTCTATAAGTTTTATAACAAATTCGTCTTCAGTTTCTAGGTCATATTTTATGTATTCTTCTAATATCCCATTCAAGATTGCCATAAAATGTTTTGTTTGATTGTTTATTTTAGTTTTATCGACTCTTGAGAGTTTAGCTACTTCTATTAAGTTAGTGTAATCGTGTAAACTGGCCGATGCCAAGTTGTCGTGAATCAGCAAATATTGTTTTAAAGCAGGATATTCATTGACTTCTAATTTCATTACTGAAAATAATTTGTTCGTAGTTTCTCGTACAAGATGGTCTGTTACCAAAATATTATTCTCTTCGACTCTGGGAAGTTCTACAAGCGCTGATGTGTCTTCGAAAAGTTTCAATGTGAACAAAACGATACAAAATTTTGAGATCATGTCAACTAAGTCAAGTTTAAATAATATGTAAAACTAGTTAATAAAATATATTTTGTTTAGACAAAAACTAAAATATGTCAGTCTATTATATTCCGTAATTTTTATATGCTCTTTTATTACTCTTCCAAATTTCATATTTCAAAACATTACACTAGTGTAATAAAAATAAATATTTTTATTGCAATGCCATATATTTTGTATATTTGTTTTTTGCAATTTCTGAGCGTTGTTTGTATTACAATAACCTTTTACACTATAAATATTGATATGTTTTCATGGCTCATACTTATTATTCGTATGCGTTTCTTTATACTGCTATTATTTGTAGCAGCTGTACTAAATATTGTAAAATTAAATCAGTTTCATCTTGCCTACAATTTAACAAAACATTTCATAAAATAGATAGGTAATTGTAATTTACCTAAAACTTAATCACAATGGACGTTGTTAAATCAACTTAATATGATACAAAAATATATTTTTTTTTACTTTAAACCAGAAAATGGAGGTCAAATGACATAATGATTTATAATACTATATCTCATTATCTATGTACATCATAAACTGTAGTTAGATAAATAATAAAAAAAAAAGAACTAATCAAGTGGGAGTTTAACTTAATCATCTGTGAACCGCCGGTGCTCGACTGGTCTATTGTTCACAGACTTGTGCAATGCAAACACAAAGACCTGTAATCCTGAAATACTAACGGAGAACTTCAAATATAGAAAGATAGATATTTATTTATTTTAAGATGCATAAAGAATGTTGATCAAGATGAATATAATTATGACTTGAAGCAGATATGTATATCTAAACAGCAACTTTAAAATGATGTTGAATCTATATAATTATTTAAGCCACTATGCTTAATACTTTTGTATGCTTAATAATTTTTTTTTAACTAATTTACATTGATGGGATATGATCCTGGCTTTATTAAAAAATATGAAGAAGTTAACACAAAGAGACTTGTTTCTCTATAATACCATATAAATATAAAAAAATAATAATGAGATAAGTGAAATAGAAGCAAGATTCAAATAACCACTAAACCCAGCACGTAATGAGATACGAAAAATACAGGCGAAGTCAGCGAATAACAAATTGTCGTCCGCTTTCCAGGATTGAAACTTGAAAAAGTAGACCTAAAATACGCTGAGTAACATTCTAAAAAGGGATATTTTTCGTTAGTTTCAACTTTTTAGTTCCGAATGGCGGAGAAGTTGCTGCAAAAATAAATTGGACAAAAATATAAAAATAAGGAAGTTAAATAAAGAAATATAAGTGGAAAAAAGTGATGGTAATAACTGTTTTATCATGTTACCATCACTCTAAAAAAGAAAGAGTCTCTTAACCTCGACACAGGGTCCTTGTGTGGCGAATTGTGTACTAATATTTGATGACAATGTATTTTTTCTACTAAATAAATATTTCTTATTTCTAAAATGGTCACTAACTGAATGACTCATTCATCACGAAATCTGAGAAAATGTTTAAATTTTGCATTGACGACCCTTTTCTTGATTAAGTCCTTTAGGACGCGGGTGTGGGACTGGATTTTGCAAAATTTTAACGTGATCGGGAATAATTAAAGGCAAGCGTAGCCGCTGGTCAATACTAGTTTTTATATGTCCACACACACACACACACATATATGTATGTATGTACAAAAGTTGTTTTATAAAAATATAATAATATTTGTTTATCCATTAAAGTTTTAGCTTGTTTGCGTTCGCGCGTTAAGTAATCAAAGGAATCAATCAATAACTAATTAAGCCAATTGAACTTGAAATTAATTTATAACTTAAGTTACACGATGAAGTAAGTAATTATCTGTGGTATAATGGTTACCATGCCTGTTCCTCAGTCAGGAGCTCTCTCTCGGGTTTAATAAAAGTCAACAAGGGGAATGGCTTATAATAACCTGTCACTATGTCTAAATCTCCATTCCACCAATAAACTGATCATACTCAGTCATCAAAGCGTAGTCGAATTGCATGACTATTGACTTTGTCTACACTTTAAGAGGAAGAAAAGATACAGATAGACACAGTATACTGTGTCTATCTGTATCTTTATTTGACTAGAAATAGGAGATAATTCGAGAGAGAAGATTCGTTCTTAGTATTATTGACAGACTTGGTGTATCTTACTGCATTGGATCGAACGCGTAAATAGAAAAAACAATTTTATTTTTGTCTTTAATGTATCAGGGAACATAAGATAAATATAAATTTAACGATCAATGTGGATAGAAATGTTACTTTTACATAACTTTCAGTTGACTGGCATAACTGTCACTCATATTTAAGACAAGATAACATCTGTCAGGTCAGCAAGTAAATAAAGCATATATGAGAATAAACTTTTACAATTTATTTAACTTCGTTTCGAAATATAACCCGAAAAAAAAAATTATGTGATGTTCTTAGAAATTGAGTAAAACATATAGTTTACTCAATTTAAATATAATGTTTCAGTCGGTGTTTTGATTTAACTGGACATTCTAAAATAAAGTAGTGTTTAAAATTAAATATAAAGCTACAAGGCTACATCTAAAACCAGCGCCTCTATAATCTAGGGGCATCACCAATGTCACCATTTGCATTTTATTACCAAAGTTTTTGGCCGCAAAACGCCTATTTTTATGGTAAACTTATTCAAATGCACGGCAATGTCATAAATCGGGTAAAGGGGTACGTTTGGTAGGCTGGTACGTCAGACACTGAAAAGTTTGAGCATACCTCGTCGCCATATTTGCTAAGATACCAGTCCACTATTGTCACCGTTAATATAAGTGTTCATTAGACTTATTTTGTCTTCAAATAATGTGATGTATGTGTGAAAGCCGATGTCGCTATTTGAATTATAATTGAAGTCAAATTTTAGATAAAAAAATATTTCATCAAACTTAGCCCTCTAAATCAAACAGATGTTATAAGTTATGAATATAAGAAACTTTAAATCATCTTACCTTAGAATGTAAATTTTTAATAGCTAAAAATCCTGTGTGTCTCTTGATATTGATTTAAGTTTAAAAAGTTGATATTGAAAATATTGATATGAAAAAAGTTTAACGTGAAAAGACAGTGTGTGCTTACCTTAGCAGGGGGTTGCAGTATGAAGCTCACTTTTTTATGCAGCCGTAAAATTGCAAACTTTCCTCGAGATGCGGAGAAAGCAAAGGATTTTAGATTAAGAAGAAGATTAAATAAGAACAATGTTTAAATTCGATTAAGTAGCTGTTACATTACTAACAAATAGATGTAGGCATATTGTGAAAAACAGATGCTATACGCAGATTGCATAAAAAATTTGTTTGATGAATCGTATTTAAGATTTGAAAATATTCGAGATCAGTATAAAATTTGACATTTAATGCAAATATTAAAGATATGAGAAAAAATATAAAAATTAAGCCGAAAATTGCCTATAATTTCTTAGTAAATTGCCGTGAGACACGACAGAATTGATTCATTGTTTCAAAAGAAATATTCCGTGACAAAGAGGTATCAGAACGCTACCCGAACCTTTTTTGCTTCTACTCGCCTACTTTGCAAAATAAAGCCTTCACGCAGTTGCACCAGTTTTTATAGTGGTATGGTGCTACTACTTGT
>JADGIL010008694.1:0-25014 GCA_020352625.1 Cactoblastis cactorum | reverse complement strand
GGCGGAGAAGTTTTTTACAGGCCGGCAACGCTTCTGTAACCCCGCGGGTGTTGCAGTTGTCTATGGGCGGCGGTGATCATTTAACATCTCGTGACCCGCCTGCTCGTTTGCCTCCCTATGACATAAAAAAAAACACATAAAAAAATTTACTTATCATTTATTTAAAAACGACTAGCTACGTAATCGATCTTAAGATAATAAGGGAACTGAAAATAAAATCAATAAAAATTTTAATGTAACGCACGAATGGGAAATAAAATAAAATTTATGAGTTATATTTGAATTATTATTCGTATTATAATATTGTACGTATAAATAAAAAGAAATGAAAATTATACTTATTAACACTTGCTTATACATACTTATCCGCAACGTTGTTGTACGTTTATATTACAAAAGTCATAATATCTGATTTTAAACTACTTATTAAGATGCAACCAACACCAGATTTTAAGTTACAAATTCTTTAATATAACAGTGAAAATCGAATTTAATTTCATCCAGTACTTTTTGCGTCATGCACATACAAAAACATATTCAGATAAAAATTCTAAAATAACATCTATTTAGCATATAGGCCTTATTGAATAAAACAGTACCATTTTATAAAATGTTTTTAGTATGTATGCAGATTGTACATTTGTCACAAATGTACAATCTACATTTGTTACATATATAGAAAACTTTGAATATTTAAGATAATTAATGAATAAATAACAAAAAAACTATACCTATATAAAAAGGCATAAACAAAACGCTCAGCATATGTACATTCAGACCAAATCCACTTTCAATAACAATGATAATAAAGTACTTAATAGCGACTTCGAGCCACGAGCTCATTCTAAGAAATCTAATTCAAAAATACTCTCACAAAATTTTAATCAGTCGATAACAGAGCTAAGTAAGTCTCGGTATACAAAAGAAAAGCGGGCTATTTTCTTCTCCTGAATGGAAATCAATTTTCTGGCGCGGATAAAGCGGGAATATTCTTTGATAGACCACCTGCTCCGGTGTTCCATCACTCGACCTTTACAATAGCACCTCTCTCTCAAGCCTCACCTTGTCAGAGATTACCAGCTGTCCGGAAGTGGCGTCCTCTATAAAATTTCCCTATACATTCTCCCACTATTGATAAACTTCGCATTTTGTCAATTTCAGTTAAAAGGTAGCCTATGTACTTCACATTGTATGTATATTGTGATCCTAGTATTTGATTTTCATTTATTTTTAAATTGATGTTTAATTTATTTTATAACTAAATATATAGAGACGATTTGTCTCTATGTTACATAGAGTAAGTTAGCCCAAAAGTTCGAGTCTGAGTTCGTTAAAGTTCGAGTTATGGTATATTTACATTACAATACTATATTTTTTTTTATCAAATATAATATATATTTAAGATCCAGTTCAATTAGAAAAAGATAATTTACTTCCTTGATTCGATCGAATCCGGTAACTTCTGATTAGCGGACCAGTCTGTTATCCGTAGTGGTTAACAGACAGGTGAAAGTCGTCATGATAAAATAACTAACATGGTTTTGTGAGAATAAAACATCGCTTTTTGAATATTTAATTTAGTAGCTAATATTTTTTTTTCAATTTGTTTACAAAATTCTTATCCAAATAACTTTCCTACTATAAAATGCAAATAAGTTTGTACGGTATAGAAATATCGTAGATACATAGATATGTTAACTACGTACTTTATGCGGCACCGGTTAGATACTCCCGTATTGCTTATTAGAATAAGTGCCCATAAATTTACTTTCTCTAGCAGAATTTACAACTTATGACAAAAATACCTTTAGGGAATTTTATGTATTTGCTTGATTCACTATTTGAAACAACACTATTAAAAAAAAAATAGATTTATTTATTTACTTATTGATAAAATTTATTGACATAACATTATAATGTGAATTTGAATTCAAACAAAATGTTTCCTCACTGCAGTGCCTCAGTAAACCAAAACAGATCTTGGTTTAAATTATTAATTTACAAAATAATGGAAAAATGCAATATAATATATTTTAAGCATTAATATCAATTCGGTATCGTTAATCTACATAAATATAATCTTAGATGGTCAGATTACTTTTAAAAAAGTGACAGGAAAATATCTTACACAGTCATTTGCGAAGTCCATGGAAGGCATATATTGGGGCTAACTTATATAACAGTATATTTATTTGTAAAAAAATATTATCGATTTATACAAGACTCCTAAATCAATATTCAGTCTAATGACAGTCATTTGCAAAGTCCATGGAAGACATACTATATTGGGGCTAACTTATATAACAGTATATTTATTTGTAAAAAAATATTATCGATTTATACAAGACTCCTAAATCAATATTCAGTCTAATGACGCCGCGGAGCTATATAAAGTACAAAAGTTGCTAAAGCTCAGACCACAAATAGACTAAGAGCCGAGTTCACTAACTTTTGTAAACGACTGATTAACACTTAAACAGCTGATTTAATATGTTTTGTGATCACCACACGTTAACCAACGATTATGATCCTGTGATCGCCTGTTTATACAAGCGTCGAGATTTGATCGTCCGTTTAGTAAATCACCTGATTAGAACAAATCGGTGAACTCGGGCCTTAAGAGTGAACGATATATCGCGCACAGACTACAAAGTGTCAAAGTTTCACCGAAAGCCAACGCGGTGGCAAACTAAGCATAGTGGAGGTTATAACTGTCAAAGTTATTACTACGTTTCCTTTAAGGGATGTATAAGGGTAACTTGCGCAGCGCGATGAAGCACCGTTGCGGAAGATTATGACAGAAATGCAGAATATTGAACAAAATAGTTTTAACTGAAGACTAATTTATCTTACTTTAGCTGTACTTAAAACTTTTTTAATTGGGATAATTAGCCTTTACATTAGCTGATATAACTAAAATGTATTAATATAAAAAATTTATTTCATTGACTTACCAAATCAAGAAATAATTCAGTAAAAATTAAGTAGTGTAGTTAAACTTTTGTAAAACCTAAGCTAAGCAAGTTATCATCGATAATGATAAGACTGAACACTCCTGAATGCTTCGGTTGGGCCTTATAATTATTTAGGTTTAAGGACGGTTTAATTTGACATTTATTTCAAATTTAATTTAATGCATAGTTGATGTTGATGGTATTGTAAAATCTACTAATTAAATAATTTAAAATAATGTACACATGAAACAATATAAACGTGTACTGCAGTAAGCAACAGAATCACGAGTAATCTTCTAAGTAGATTCCACTCAACGGACCATCTTCCCGAACACTTACAGTGGGAGACAGGCTTTATAAATATTAAACGGGATTTTCTAGCCAACACGGTTTATTCAACGAAAAATGAATTTAATTAAAGTTGCTAGACATTGATCTTACAAAGGAACCCAATCGACGACGTCCAAGTCGTTAATTGAACAAGTTTTGTAATAAAAATGTTTTTAGGATATGACGGCTCATTCACGGTTTCAAATTAAGTAAGCCTAATAACAATATTTTGTGAAACCTTTCACGATAATAGATTTATGTTTTAGCTTTTAATATTAGGAGTGCGAATACAAAGTAAATTACAAAAGAAATTTACGTATATATATCTATAATTACCAGAATATTTCAGGATTATTCCTTAACTAGCTTTGCCTGCGGCTTCGTTCCTATCCTGAGGTAGGAAAGTAGCCTATGTTACTCTCCAACACTACAACTATCTCCACATAAAAATCACATTAATCCTTTGCTCCGTTTCGACGTCTCCGTTTTGATGTGCAAGACGAAAAAACAAACACGAAGTGTGTTTTACCATACCATACCCATTTATAATATTACCAGAGTTTGCCAGGAGCTTCGTTCGCATGGAATTTGTCTCCCACATAGAACCATTAAAGACAATCCTAAGATGCATCACCTTTGAAACAAAGATACTTACTACATACATCCATCCATACATTCACAAACTCGCATTTATAATATTATTAGTAGGATAGTGTGGATTTGATAGTATATAATTAAATATTTAGCCATATTAAAAGTCATTAAATTTATAATTAATAGGGACTTTATTTCAATGTTTATCATTCAAATGGACTGAGTATTAAAAAAATAGAGTTAAAAGTTTAACTATAACTATATAATAGTTTAATTGTTTTATTGTACTATCATAATTAATGAGCGAAGCCAGCTTACACTCTTCTATAAACAATGTTACACTTAACATAAAAATTACTACATCTTTGTGCTTTCCAATGAATTTATTGACGTGAAAAGGTAATTTTTAAAGTCTAATAAGTATCTGAATAAATATGTTGATTTTTGCTGTCTTCATCCCATACAACATATTGATAGACGTAAAGAGAACACAAAATTATACTGCGCTATAGGTTACTAATTAACAATATTTAGGTGACATGACTATGAAAAGATATTTTATTCCAAGGTTTTATTATTCAACGAATGCACGGCACTTTATGCATCAGCTGTATGAACCAAAGTTGCGCGCCATTTATTTCAACTGCTTAGAGAAGTTGAAAACTAATTTCCCTGTGCATCCAAACATTTTTTGCTTCGCCGTCCACCGTTCAGTGTTGCGTTGGATCCTCTCTCTTCTATTTTTCACTGAAAAAATTTTTTTTCACTAACTTTAATACAAAGCGAAAATCGCTTATTTCTAAGATAAATTCTTAGCGTCTTGTTTATTTTCAACATTTTCAAATAAGAATTAGAGATATTCTCACATACTTTTTTTGATACGTGTGGTTTTATAAAACAATTACATATAATGGATATTACTTTGCTTGCTCCGTAGTATTTATTGTTCCCATGGAACTTTCATAATAAAAAGTACTCTGTTGTTATCAGTTTATATTTTAGCCAAGTTTCAAATTTCTTTGTAATCCATTCACTAAGTTTTCCGAGATAGAGTAACGATCAGACATATACACCACCATAAACACACATTATACATACATTCTTGCTAACTTTTTGTAATATAAATTTAGGTTACGATAAAGTTTAATAAAATAGTCAACTTGCATAAATATTTTATGCTAAAAATATACAAAAGTTTATGTATGAATTAGAAACAAGTGATACTCGTATTTTAAACTTTTGAAAAATATCGCTCAAATAACATAGGAGGGGTCAGCCCCTCCTGCCCTAAAAGTGGAGAATAAAACGTACAGAGACTTGAGATTATTATCGAACTGTTTGGAACTACGGAGGCTTTCAGTGGGACTCCCTAGGGATCTCTTGAGATGCGTACCATCCACCATGGTAGTGTTCTTTTTATAAATTACTAATATACTGTTTATGTACGAAATAAAACAACTCCAATACATTAAATTTTTTGCTCGTTTGTAAATTTAGGTTACTTAGTTAAATAGACTATCACACATTGAAAACCTTGTACTAATTATATTGGAACCGATAGTAGATCCCAATTATAGTGCGTTCAATAAAACCAATAAACAAATTATCCGCTTTATAATATTACAAAAATAACTGTTAGACATATTTTTTTGGTAAAAGCACTTTGTCTGAAATATAAGGCGAAGTGCGAGTCGGACACAAAATCTTGGCATAATAAAAAAACCTATTTAGGAACCCCTGCGATAAATAACTAGGCTTTGTTCCTTAAAAATATTTTTTTCAACCCTTAGTTGTATGGAGTGCTATCCTTAACTTTTGTAGCGGTTCACTGAATAAATCTGTCTTCTTATAAACCTTGTAACGTGCATGTTGTGAATTAATATGAGTGTGATCGACGGATATGACAAAATTATAAGTATTCCGTTTTAGCGATTTGGCTACGGAACCCTAAAAATTAAAATAAGATAGCTCATTCCCGAAGTGGCATTCTCAAGTGTCCATTTACATTAGGAATCTGCTTTTTATTTGCATAAATACACTGACAAATCTGTATGGTAACTACTTAATCATTATCATAAACAAATATCAAATTATATGCTTCATCAAAATTCAGCAATTATAACCTAAGTAACTGCCAATATTTTCATGATAGCCCAATTTATTTAAGTATACAGTTTAATTAGGGTAAATATTGGGGCCGTTCGATTCAAGCGCTAATTGCTGCATTACTCTAATTCCAACTGCCGTCATTTATTAATTTAAATTGTCCTGGTATTTCATATACCGTAAACCACATACATTTATAAAACCAAAGTTATTTTGTTATGGACACAATGAAAGTCACTGGCATGTTTTATATAGCTTATAGTAAGTATAAGCTTAGTTTTTAAGAAAAAAATCGCAATCGCATGCGCCTTCGATTTTTTTCTCTCATAATTCTATTATTCTGCTTTATAACAATAATATAAAACAAATCTAGACATTTAATTTACTACGTTTAACCTCAAACCTAAAAATGTGAAATTTTTTTCTGTTCGACAAATATGTACTCAAAGAGCTCATTTTGCTCCATAAAACATTTTCGATTGCTTCCACAGAGAAAGAAATTATAATTATACTTATACCCTTAATTCAGCTGAAAGTAGCCTACTCAGTCTAACGGCTTCTGGTTCTGTCTAACCCGTAAGGATAAAAATGTGATAATGTCTCTGAATATAATAATGTAGCAGTTTTTTGTTCACAAAGGTCAATGTATAAAACGTTTTCATTTATTTTTTATAAACTCATAAATTGGCAAAGGACTCTCTTCCCATCAAACAGTAAGGTTAGAATTATATTTACAAAATATTTTTTGGAAAACATGATTCTTATCGTCGTTCTTCAGTGAACAAAAGCATGTCCTCGCAAAATAGTTTATTCACACGAACCAAGGTAACAGAAATCCAGGATTCGAGCTACCTCCGTGTCGTAAAACGGTCAAATAACACGAGGGCACAGCGTAACAATCAAGTTTCTCGATTCTCCAACCTTTTGTGTGGACTTTGAGGCACTTTCGTGGTATTTCGAGGGCTGGGACAAATTCCCAGTTCAATGTGACACTTGAGATTGTTCGATGGCCCGATAGTATGGACGCATTGTATGTGCTCACGTGTTGTGTATTATAATGATTAAAACCAAATTTGGTTTTTCTAATACATCAATTATGAAAAAATAAAATTCTTATTTCAAATATTCTATTTTCAAAGGTTTATTTTTATTTTTAAATATTATGTAGGTATAATATGTACATATATTTAATATGATATATAATAATATAAAAATTACTAGTCTTTGTGTTTGCCATGATCATGTAAGAAAAACGTAGAATGTGCGATCCACTTATTTTCTAGTACAGATTAAAAGTCAATCACGGGAAAAGACAATAGAACAACATGCATGTCAGACTACTATATCTAAATCTCCTTTTCATCCACCGACTGATTAAAATGAAATAAGTATTGCCTTTGAAACTCCCGACTCTTGACTCTGTCGACGCGTAAAGGAGATATATGATTTTGTATCTATCTATCTGTATATATTTTATAACTAAAGGTTTTGAAATTAATTAATTAATCAGTATTATTGTGAGAATTATCCATGAAAATCTGTTCAGATTTGTTTGTTAGGTATTCAAAACTGTTTTCCGTTCTAGATAACACTAAAGATATAATAGCAATCGGTGCATCTCAATCCATCATAGTAACTTTCCCCAAATACTTTGAACTATGATTCCCCACAGAACTGTGGAGTCGTCTTCTCTTGGAAGCAAATAAATTGATATGGATAGTGCTAAGGTAGAAGGCATTGCATCATAATATGTCAGTTGTCATTACGCCAATAGCTTATGGCCTTTTGTTATTAAACTTCGTTAATAAGATTATCCTTATTGTATATTTTTGTATTTATACAAATTATACGCTAGTTATTATTATATTTTATTCTCTTGATTTTGGAACCTATTTTAGTTGTCACTTTTAGCAAATTTATAAATGTTCAACAAATTCATACTATTGTTATAAATGCAAAACTTTATGCAAAAACCACTGAAGTTTAATGTAAATTTGAGTAGAGTCCGACTCTCATACAAACGATTCCGTACCATTGCCTATTTCAAGAGAAAAATTACAAAAATGTCACTATATCGTATTTATTGTACTATCCCTTTAAATATTTTATTAAATTCTGTTTTCAATATTTGTTGTTATAGCCGAAACTGAAATACACCAATAAAAAAGGCCAACGTTCATAAAATAATAATATAAATTTCTTGTTTCAGCCACAATGTGGCGAGTGGGGCCACTGGTGGTTTGGCTAGTGGCCTTATCACTGGTGGCAATCGCCTTCGGCGACCCAGATAGCGGTGGCACAAATGTGGTGGCCCAGACGACGCCAAGGCCTACGTTTGGCCCGCCCAAGCCCACCTCCCCAATGCCACGGCGCTCGGAGAAGAAACAAAGGAATCGCCGGCGAACAACCACCACAACTACCACGACAATGGAACCAGATGAGGACGAGGACTTTGACTACACTACTCCGCCCACCACGACCACAGTTGACCCACGGACGTTTGATCACAGTAAGTTGCAGTTTAGCTCCACAATTCATAGTTAAGGAACACTTGCAACTATATTTTTTGCATCTATATAATTATATCTTATCCCATTTTTGGACAAAAATATCGCTTAACTTCCTGATCCTCAGTTTTCTCTATACTTTCCTTATCGAAACCCCTCAAGTCGTCGGAAAAAGGGCTCGGTTTACCTTTGTTAATAATGAAATTCTAAGAAAACGACTGTAGTAATGTACTCATATGAGTATGTTACTTCGTTATGAAAATTATGAAAGAAAAACTTAATAAAAGAAGGTAACAAAACATGAGATAAAATTTCGGCAACATTTTTCACCTTGGCTGCCTGCTTTCCTTCTGATTTTAGATTTACCTTGTGGTAATTAAATACTCGTTAAGTCGCACGTGTCGCCTTAATTAACCTAAAAATTTATGTTATGGCCGCTTCTACATACATATCTGAAGTTATTGAAAAAATAATACACTTCACGTCCTATTAGACGCAAGGTATTTTTTTTGATGACTGAGTTTACTAAAAACAAAATTATTCTATGTACATTGTACCTAAGGGATAATTTTAAAATACTGCTAATTTCAAAACAGCTTACTAACCGAAGGCTTATGGAATTTTATGCGAAAATAAATAATAATGAATATATTACACGGCAAATCACATAAATTAAAGTAGCTCAAAAAATTGAGACTTTCCTTACAGAATACTTAAACGCAGGCAGGCACGTTAACCATTACGCTACGAAGGTCGACAATACAATAATCATCTTACCATGACGCTCCAATAAATCGTTAATAATTTTTTTATTTAATTTATTGAAGATATCAATCGATGTTTGAATCGAATAAACTCCAGTATCCCATTTTGATCGTTATGAACTGCGCCATTTGAGCGATTGTGTCCATAGCGCAGAAACTGCTCAATTTGTTATCTAAGTGTCTACTTGTCAAACTACTGAACTGTACTCCCAGTAGGTATCGCTTGTTTCAATTCCAATATTAATAACCGGAACTTTGAGAAGATGGCAATAGTTATGATCTGCCTACTTAAAGTTATTAGTAAAAACACATCAATATTGTATTTCTTTTATTTTCGTCTGAATTCTCAGTCTTATTTGTAAATTGACATATAAGAAATTTTTCTTATGTCTGTATACACCATACATACATTTAAATTCCTATGTTGAAAGCCCAAGCCTCAAGTGATAGTTTTTCTGTAAGGCGTATCACAAAAATGTATTAGTTAAGGGACAGTATAAGTTATAAACTCGCTTCGCTCGCTCAAGCCCCCTTTTTACCTGTGGCCATTAATGTTTTAATCCAAAATATATGTTTTCGGTCTTTTCATAAATAATAATATTGGTTGCACTAAGTACTAAAGATAAGGCAGCACTTACTCATTTGAGATACGTATAAAGAAATTTATTTTTGTTCATTTTGTAACGCAGGATGTTTTTGCTTAGTTAAATTAAAAATAGAATTGAAAAATTGAGACCATATATGTTGCTATACAAAATGTTATCATCGTTTTTAACAAAATATAATTTAAAGAATATTTATATAGCGTTGTCAAGTATGTAAAACATTCTGATTTAAAATTCATATGATATTCCAAATTAAAATAGATAGATATGAATTTTTATGCCTTTCATTACAGCAGTTGGACAGCCTACTAACTTATATCGACGGGCTTATATCCATGAGATTAAAACTACTTTCATCTATATTTTAATATTTCTATACAAATGAATGTTGTGGAATTATAGTAATAAATTAATCTTAAGAGATGTAATGAATGTACTTTTCTAACTCATACTGATGACACTGTTTTTAGGGTTCCGTATTTATCAATATAAAAGTTATGCCAAAACAACTTAAAATCCTTCATTTTAAAACGACTACTCTTAAATTTTATTAAATAACCATATTTTATCATTTTACTGGCTTTCCTGAGCTAATATCCCTTTTGCTTTTATTGTAACAGCCTAAGTTTGTCCTGATTCAATGGGTTTCATTGTTCATTTATCTTCAAGTAAACACAAAAGTGGAAATATGTGATGGGTCTTTCACGATACTCAAATTAATTGTGAGAGTAAAATCGATTCAGATTACTTAAAAAAAATATACGTTTTCTATTGTAAACTTTACTACTCACCAACAGAGTCAATGATATTCCCCGCTGCTTTGCTCGCGTGGAATTACGGGATTCTATCCCAGGAAATTTGCTGTCTTTCAAAATATCCAGATAATAATATATTATTAAATTTTGGATATTATAAAAACAAATTGTCGGTAGAAGAAAAAAGAGGTAAAAAGCTTGTATGAATTTTCATACTTGATTAAAATAATGAATATTGCCTCTTTTCTTTTTGCTAACGTTCATAAGGTAAACAAGAGTAAACAAATAATAAAGTCCTCAACAAAATATATGCCTTTTTTTTCATTTTGAGGTTGCCGCAAAGTATACAAAACAAATCAAACATTACTTTGAAAGAAAATTTAATACAATATTCCGTGCATGAGGACAGCAAAAGTTTTAGGATTAATTTGCGTGTCGGGAAGTATTCAAGGTTTCCCATACTTGTTGTTGGCTTGTTTTCACTTAAGCATTGAATCAGAGGAGCTTAAATATAAAATACTCGTATAAAAGTCAATTTTTCAATTTTTGAGGATAGAATAAAAATTGGATTAAGTTTGTTTTAAGAAAGTATATTTTATACAATTTTTAGCTTTTGGTCGCGGGTCACCGCGATCAGCCATTAAGATTAATTTAATAAGCTGATATACACAGTGGATCTATTTCTGGTTTCTACCCCAAAACTTATTACTAATGACAGCAGTGTGTGTCAGTAAGAGGTTGTGCAATTACGTTTATATTTGGAAAATATATATTTTTATTGATGTGTAACAGCTGTTGACAAACTATTGACAAATATCTTAAAGGCCGGCAGCGCTCCTGTGAGCTTCCAGGTGTTGCAGGTGTCTATGGGCGGCGATGATTACTTAACATAACGTGATCCGCCTGCTCGTTTGCCTCTGTCATAAAAAAGAAGCCTAACCTAATTTCATAATTCGCTAACACAATCTAGGCTAATCAGAAAAAGATAATTTTTACCATGAGTTAACATGTTGGTAGGTACATAGGCAAGGACAGCACCACTGCGTCAATGAGATCATCTTTTTATTCTACTTTTATCCCCCTGAAGACATCTGAATTTCTTAAAGACACCGCCATCTAGTGAAAGTTTAATCACACACAAACAAGTAACCTTTGTCAGGGACAGAATTTAATGGTGCGAAAATTGCGTCTCCTTGCCGTTTTCATTTTAAGGTGCATAGTTTTCCAAGGGGTCCTAAAGGAATGCTCCCGGGAAGACGTGAGGACATCTAAATTGTTTGTCACCAAGTAACGGACCGACGTAATTCGCGAGTAACTCCCCGGTCATTGGAGGAATGCGCTGAGACACCGTGGAATGCGACACTATACTGGGACCTACTTATTTTATTATTCTTAGAAGAGCTCGTGGCTCGTTCTTTGCGTTCTTACTGACATAATCTATGGCTATTGGTCAACATAACTATTAAACACTAATAATCACTTATTCATCATCGACCTCTAGCACTTGAAATCTCAGAAAGTACAAGTCCTAGAGGTCTTAAGACGATTTGTTTTAGGACGTAGTTGTTTCCAAATCAGCTGAGCCGATATTGATGAATTTTCAAAGATAGGTAGGTAGTAGCTTCGCGTAAATTATATATAAACATCTAAAATATCATCCACATGAACGCGTGTATAAGTAAATACAAACAAATAAGTACTAATAAATTGTTGTAGTACCTAGGTTACAGTATAAGACAATTTATGAGACTTTAAAGAGCTTTGTCTTATCAATTTTGTCGTTAGTCTTTTTAAAGTTAACTACTTTAGGTGAGATATTTCAGGTCAATTTTATCTGAATTAATACACTTCAGAATTGGACGTTTGTCCAGTGAAGCAACATCCTAATTGTTTCTATTTTCGAGATTGATAAAGCATAATATTCGATTTTTATGCATTATTCATTAACTATAATATTGAATAAAAAAAACGTACAGTATTATAATCTTTCCACGCTGGTCTTGAGAAATATGCAACATGCTTCTCTGTCTGCACAGATGTAAGAATCTAATAAAAGGACTAAACACAAGGGATTTTTCTCGTAGAAGACGAGCAAGCTGTCACTGCAACTAAATCTCCATTCCACCTTTTAAAGTCTCAAGACTTGACTTTATCTACCCGTTAAGGATTATATATCAATGAAACGAGATACACTCCATTTAAAGTGTCCCGAAGAAAAAGTATTGTTTACGGTTTAACGTAGTATGTAAAGAGTGAATAGGAAAAAAATGAAAAATCGCTTTTCACCCCGGCTCATCTATCTAATAAACCTAATATTGGTTCGATACGCGCTCAAGAGGCGTGAAATGACTCCCCCCATACCTCCCAAAGCGGAGACAGCCCTTACCAGCGAAGATTGACCCCGAAAAGTATATATTTCGATATAATATTATATTAGAAGTATATCTGTTTGTTTGCATGGGTTTTTTTATAGATAATAATTAAAATTTAGAAGAATATTTTTAAAGTAAAGACTTCCGTTCGCGACGTTGTCCGTGTGATATTCTATTATATTGTGCAATTTTCAGATAAAAAGTATTCCCAGAGTCTTAAAGTATACCAAATTTTATCAAAAAAAATTGTTGAAAATTTTACTTCTTTGTAATAATAATGTAGACATATTAACATTTAATCTTTAATGCAGCTTATTTAAGTATGGTATTCGTATAATAAATTTAAAAGCTTATCTTTTTCTTAGTAAGACTTATGGGAAGGTTTTAAATAAAACTATTGGACTATAATACGTATATCTTTCTATTCTACGGTGAATTATATTATTTAAAACTTTTTCTCCAAAACAAATAATTATTAGATATATTTACAAGGAAATTATACAGGGCTATTTATAACAATCAACAACTTCACAGGAATAGATATCTTCACAGGAATAGATGGGATAGAATAGGTAACATAAACAATTTCATTTATTCTACGACTTGTAAGTTAAGTATTGCTTACACACAAAAATAAATATTATTTGTTTTGTTAATAGTCTAGTTAAATGTTATCCCAACGTTACATTTATTCTTAGTTTTTTTTTTAGAATATGTACCTGTGTGTGTGTCTGTTCTATAAATAAATGAATCTGAATACTGAACACACACATTTAATTTAAAATTCCCATACATTATATATGGAAGTTTTGAATTTTAGCTGTAAGTGTAAGTTTGGAAATACAAATTAATTTAATCTTGTGATATACATATGTATATAATAAAAAAAAAAACACGAGTTTTTTACTTTGTGTATACAACATTTATCTGGTAGATGCCTATGTATATGTGGTTTAGGTTTTTGATTTATATGTCTATCAATCAATAAAATAAATGGCAATAATTGGCCGTTAACATTTTCATAAACTTTTGATATATGTTTATGAAAATTGAAATAATTCTTCATCTGGGAGGTCTTCATATGTATGTATATATTTTGTGTGTTTATCTTAAATAGATTTTGAATTATGAAGGAGCGAAAAGTGGCTCCAGATGGTTCGTGTAATGTTACATACGGCGCTACTCGCCAGTTCTGCTTTGAACTTGGCTTGACACGCTACCGCACATATAGATCAACTCTACACACATTGCAAATTTCACGGGAAGTGTCATGTCATTCTTTCGCTTATGAATGTAACGTAGGCTTACAATTGACATGAGCAGGCACAAAAAAATGAAACGTAATTTTTATTTAACAATTCAATTCAAGTCAAAAGTCGAAAAACAATAGTTTTATATATTGTTTACTATTTGGTACAGCGAAGAGGTTGATTTATTACATACTAGCTGACCCGGCAAACTTTATACCGCCATATTTTATTTCTCTAGCCGCGACTAAGTAAATACAGTCCTTCCGACAAAATAAAATTCTTTTTAAAAAAATTTTGTTATATAAAAACCTTGTCCTGGCAATAAGGATAAAGACACATAAAAAAGAATCATCCAATTTGAAGCAGTAGTTCTGAAGTCGTTCTGAAATGTACATATGTACGTGCATAAACGCGTACATGCATTTCGGCGATTCATTTTTACTTATATATATATAACCCTGTATGATGACCTGTATTCCACGTCAGTAGCCTAATAAAAATGACACTGCAAAAACCAATCAAACAAATGATTACAAGAGATAAAAAAAAATACTCGTAAGTATGTCTTTGAACTTTATACAGAAAAAGAACAATAAGCTATTCCGGAACATTCTACCGGTGCGCGCGAATAGTTTTGGTGAAATTCCGAACCTATTCGAGGTGTTCAAATTGAAGGTTTCTAATGGATTGATTTTCTATCGGAATTTACCACAGATTTATATCAAGTAGAAAACGGAAGTGCACCTTCGCGTATTGAAAATATGGAAGTACCCTTTTAGTGCCGCTTATTTCTCAAAATAACTTGAGTGGAAAATGTCAAACGAAAACTAATTCTAATGTCTGATTCTGCCATATTGAGCTATGACGGTATAGCGTTCATACAACTTATATTCACATCTCGGCCCGTCAATACAGACGTCGTCGCACTAATTGACTGAGATAAATTGTATGACGGAACTCGAATTCAGCACGTAAACTAAATTAACCTACAAACAGTTCTACGACTACGCTGGACTTAATTTTTCACAGAATTCGGATCGAGTGTAGAACAAAACAACACACAAGAGGTAAAAACAATGACACGTTTAGCTTCTATACTAAAGGGTCTGCTTGTTATAACTCTGTAGAATTTCTAGTAACGTTACTCACGTACAAGCTCGTTTACTGAAAATGCTCTTTCTTCTTTTAGTACTTTTGAAGTCCCCATCTGGTTACAGCATATGTGAGTCCCACTATAGACAGTTTTCAAATATGCACTCAGACAGAATGCATATTTGAAATGTTAATGTTACTTCTTTTTAATCAAAAACCAGTAAAAATGATAGCATATTTAAAATTTTAAAACCATATTAATAGCATATCCATTTTAGTTTACTTAACTATACAAATAAGATATTATATTTATTTCATCTTAACAAGCAATTAAATTAATTTAAATAATTATAACTAAAAACACACAATTTATTCCTCTTTTTGCGTCGGGAATTAAAAAATATAACTAAGAACACTTTCGATTAAGTCACCTTTATAACAAAAAAGGAAGTATCCAAATCGGTTCATCTGTTTAGGAGCTATGATGACACAGACAGAATGACATTAATCCTGAGATAAGCGTATTCCACCAAACAAACACTTCCGCTATATAATGTTAGTATAGATACTATACATTGCTTTATTTTGATGTAATGAAGTGGTTATATTTAAAAAAAATACCTTATCATATATGCAGCAGGGTGGAATATTTTAGATCTTCGCATGATTTTTATACTAGGCAAGGATAACGCGAGAATCGCGAAGCATACTCCGTGAAATAAGGGGATATCCTTCCACGTACTGACCCGCCTTCTAGCTATTTTAGTGTGCTTTATTTATTTATTTTCAAACATTGATTTCTAATTGTACTTTTAAATAACTGCATATATATTAGCAAAAATGTAGTCGTTCCGGATTCTTTATATGGATATGTATGTATATACGGCATAAAATGAATTAAGCACAAAAGGGCAGGTATTCCCGGATACAAAAGTTTTAGATCTAACAGATAACTTAAATTCTATCTCTTTTACGTCAATACGAATAAAAAGGGATAGCATGATATATGTGGCTGACAACTATCTTAATTTTTATCTATCATTTACATACTTCGAAAATCACTCTGGCGGTTATAGTAAAAGATTTAACGAACAGCGGAACGCGCTTGAATTTAAAAAGTTCAGAAAAAAAGTAAGTCAAGATTACAACCACCGCTTCAAATGGATTCGACAAAGAGCTGAAATTAAATTTTCGCGTTGCAAATAAAAAAACTACTTACCAGTGAAAATTGGCGTAGACAGTGACAAATCGCACCGCAAGAGGTGATTGTTTCTTACTTCTTCTAATGCTTTAGAAGGTGCATTTTACATCCTTTTCTAGCGCAAGCACATGGGACTTGAATTTCCATATTTGAATATAATTGTTGTAACAAGGTTACTTTTATCTGCTCAGGAAGCTACAGTTAAATGGATAACTCTGATTCAAACACTTTATTGTACTCGCCTATGCCTAGTTTAGTCTTGACTCTTATGTTGAAATAATTCAGAAAAATTTTAATCTATAACATTAAGAAGTTAAAATTTATATATTAATATTTATATCTAGATTTAGTACAATATAGAATAAATGAAAAAAGGTATGTATAGTTTTATCCAATCGCTTTTGAGAACATCAATTAAAAGCTATTTAACTTGTAAAAGACTTGTTAATTTCAAGATTAACATAGGCTATTTTTTATCCCGAAAATCCCATGGAAGAGGGAGCAATTTAAATAGGGACCAAAATTGTTGAAAACTCAAAACCGCCTGCTACCACGCATAGCGGCTGGTGTTTTGCTTAATTTTATATCAGTACCACCAAGGATTTCGGAAAAAAAATCGCGCGTTTAGATACCGCGTTTAAAACGTAGTAAATTATGTTTTTAAAATAAGTCACTGAAAAACGTAAATGCGTGCGTTTGTATAGTAAACACATGTGCTACACATTTTTGGAGGTTTTAGACTGACGATTAAACGTGTGCGTCTTATCTTAGTGCGTACCAAGCCTTACTTCGAAATATTTCTTCTGCTATTTGTATTGCTTTGTAATTTTAAGTAGACGGTAGATACAATCGATATTATTGAAAATTATTAATATAAATATTTATTTTTTCTGTAATTATTGGTTCTCGTCAGTATTTTTTCTCATTTCAGTTAGTGTTGCCTAACACACTAACTAAACATATCTGATATTTGATTATACGAGAATCAATACTGGAAGGCACGGCGGCAACAGATGCTTAAGACACTGATATGGAAACCTTTGAAGTCTAACGGCTTTCATCAACAGGTGATTAAAAGCTCAGACTGATTAAAACTTATTATTATTGGTGTTTCATATGTTTTTTTTACTATTTACTACTAACGCTACCTTAGGCGTTATTGGGTTTGTATGACCTACCTTAGAATAGGATAGAATTTGAGGTCAAGGCAGCTCATCCCACTTTTTACTAATGTAATAAATGCGAACGTTTATGAGAACATATGTATGTTAATTACTTTTTCACGAAAAAAACTTTTGGATGGATTTGGATGAAATTTTACAGTTACATATATTATATATCAGAGTAACATATTGGCTACAATTTGTAATAATTTTGGCCGTAAAATAACGATATCAAATAAGTCGGGAAAAATCTGCTTCCTGAAAGCTACTCGGATCTTGGCGTACACTGCCTAAACCATTGAAGTTACACAAAAATGAGGTACCGTAGGATTTTTTATCTTGAATAGTTCTAAGTGGAAGACCAAACTCCACGTGATCGAGGTCGCGGGCAAAAGCTAGTAATTTTAATAAAAATAACTTAGCCAAAATGTTCATATGTCAATATAATATAATATCAATTTTTATATAATATAGGTACTTAATCTTAAACTTTACACATTCGCCGACCAACGACTTGATATTCCTATTTGCTAGAAAAATATAAAAGGATACATTTTCGATCACTAGTTGAAAATTACGTCATTACGAACACGTTGTGAATTCTCAATAACCTATTTATTATGTATGAATTGAAATGCACCGCTCAATGGTCTAAATAAGAGCCAAATTAATCAAAAATGAATTAAAAAGTCTTATCACATTTACAAAATAGTGACGACAGAGAATCATAGAAAATAACACATGAAATAGCGTGAATCTTTGAACCTCAATATACAGATTGATTATTACGTCTTTTTTTTCTCCGATGGGCAAAAAAAAGCTAAGTCGTGAGATTCGTCATAGAGACAGGTTGCTAACATATCGTTGATGAGAAAAATCTCCTGTTTTAAGTACCTTTTCTTGTATAAGCTGACAGAGCTACTGCTAGCATTACTGTATACTTTATTATTTATTATTTCACTCTCAGCTCTCAATTAGTCATTGTCAAGTCAAAATAAATAATAACTTTACGAAATCTCTCAAAATGGCAGTTTTCCAGTTTCCTCTAATAAGTACTCAGTTCCTCTACACATTAACAACTGGTTGTAATTAACTAAACGTGTTTGTCGTGTTGTGTTCGTTAATTGTGTGAGAGAAGATAACACTCTAGAAACAAGAGTACAGTCTATTGTATGTCGAGTTTCGTTATCATAAACCTCTATGACGTGTAAAATAGAAATGAATTTGCAATGTGTTGTGTTGTGGCAAGTCGTTTCATGTACGGAAGCTTCTCTGTTAAACGCTAGTAGACATTGCGTGCCATCGTTGTCGAGGAGGAGAATGTATATTGTATAGTGGTTATACACAGATCATACATTTAAATTTATCTCCATTGTCAGTAGATCTTTCTTTCTCAAATGTTATTTATGATCTAATACCTGTGCCTACCTTGTTCTCGCTATTAAATATTAGTATGACAAAAAAGTTGTTTGCGTTGAAAATTTTGTGTACTTTCATTATAACGAAAAAACGTGGAAAAAGGAAAAACGGTAATAAAATAATATTTCACTCAGTATTGAACCTTGTTCAAATTAATTGAAATTTTTAAAAACCCGCAATTTATTACCAGGGGTACGAATCAATGATTACTTTGGAAACAAAAAGACGATTGTTACTATAGATAAATTTAACCTAAATTGATTATATTTTATAGCAGACATAATGTCCATTAGCAAATTAATATACTCACATTAATTAATCCTTTGAAGCCTATCCGCCATCGCTAATATTTAATTTACATTTAACAAAATAATGACACAGAATTGTTTTAGATATTAATCCATAATATAGAGTTATTCAAGTACTATTTATGAATTTATTTCTAAATATACTTCCTTGCTGATATTGCAGTGATAGAAAAACTTATATTCTAGCACAGATTGTAAAAGACAATCAAAGGAAATGGCATGTCATTATATCTGTAGCTCCAAGCCAGTGTAGCATTCAAGTCTGCAGGGTCTCCCGACCCCATAAGAAATAAAACATGATACGGTATCTGTCTTTTTGTACAACTTACAATCATTAGCATTTCTGCTTATTCATAAAATTACAAAATCAGAGACTAAAAACATACTTTAAAAAGATAAAATAATTAAAATTCTTTATTGTGTTTGTGGGGTAATAACCTAATTTAATAACTTACCCTAGCCGTTGCGCCCTGCGGCTTTAATTTCAATTTGTGTGAGAGAAGAATGATTTAAAACCGCGAGGCCAAGCTTATAGAGCAAACTTGCTAAATAATTCAACTGACTTGCCTTCTGAATACTGAATAATCTATGCCAAACTGACAATTTTTGAAAGTTTTGCGTATAAGACCCCACTCTCGTCTATACATATACTTGCACCTAGTCTATATTTAGTAATATTATAGACAGGAAAGCCAGGCTTTCTACAATGAATTTATTTAAAAACTTCTAAACCGATTTTAATGAAACTGTCAGCATTAGAAATAAGTGTTATTTATTATTTCTAATCTCCATGTCATCGAGAACATAAAACATTTGTAAGTATAGGTATATTCGTTAATAACTTGATACCACATAAGTCATCATACATGAAAGTCAATTAAAATATTACCCGCTATGAATAGCAGATACTTTCTAAAAAGGAAAATAAAAATATAAATATAAAAAAAATACACAGATTGTTAGCCTCAAAACGTAGAGTGATATGAACTCAACGATTTTTTATTTTATAATAAATACGTATAAACATCCTAGAAGGCAAATCAGAAAAATATATATTTATATCTTAACTTGACCAGGTAACAAATCCGAACCTCTGAGGCAGGCATGTTAACAATTACGCCACAGAGTTAATTAAGAAACTGAATTCGTGACAACAATGTAACACGTTACTATTTACGGCATGTACACAGTAACATAAGGAGTTAGCACAAACAATTACAGTTAAAGTTAACTCCACATGAAACAAACAGAGTGAAGCGAAACCAGTAAACAAAACAATTACAATCTTAGGGATGGTAGTTACGATTCCCCTTCAAAAGTAACTTCGTTCTGTCTTTAAGTAATGGTACTCATAGACTATAAATTACTGGGAACTTTCACACTTTAGGGAATGCCTTCACTGTTTCAACCCGTACAGTGTTTCAATGATTTTGAACCGAAATTTACGAAAAGTAATTCAATGATTTTCTCTTTTCTACTTACGTATATTTTAATAATGTTTTAAAATCAATAACATTTAGAGATCACTATTTAGATGTCTATCTAATATATCTCGTCAATAAAATTAACCTAGATAAGCCCATTGATGACCCTAGACCTCGCTCGCGCTCTTATCTATTTACATAATAACTAGCTATCCGATTACTTAGTACTACTACAATCAATTATATCCCTCGGGAACCGTGCATTCTTCCGGGATAAACAGTAGCCTTTCTTTTATTCTAGGTCATAGTCCATCGCTGTACCAAATTTCATCCAGATCCGTTCAGTAGTTTTTGTGTGATGTGGATACAAACATACAGACAGTCAAATATTCTAAAAACAATGGTTTTGGCTTCTATATACCTTATAAAGAGCCCCTAAATATATGTATATTTTTTTAAATATCTCCCATGTACAAACATAACTCATTTGCAATTTTATTATATGTATAGATGAGAAAGTAAAAATATTTGAGTTAATAATAAGAAAAATAATATATTACTGTAGACTTTGTCTGCTGCGGCAATCATAGTCACTCAATATAAAGTCCAAAGATAAAGAGAATCCATAAGAATAAATATATTGAATCACTATGTTAGCGTACGTGGGTCCGAGACAGGGCACCTGAGGGTCTGAGGGTTAAGTCATCTGTTTTATTCTACTGTTTTTAAAGTAAGCACCTACTCTTATCAGAAGCAAAATAATATTTGATACCTATAAAAGAGAAAGTAAAGATTGTAATGCAAAACTTATTATTTTTGCATTATAATTCTTCATTATTTAATTAAGGTTCAATTATTCTGCTAATAAAATTTAAAATGTCACTCCATCGCCATCCAATCGCAACTCAATTGTCATTGCGTTAATTATCATATTCTGCTGAAAACTTTTACCAATGGTAATGGAATGCCACATAACGTCATATACATATATCGGTCCTATTAAGCACCATTGAAAATAAATTATCAAACAAACGTCAAATAGAAATTAGTCTACTACATATATCTTTGCCCTCTGACATGCCTGGTTAAGTTTTAGTGAAATGTCGATTGTGTGGTCTTTATTACGAATACCAAATGTGTTAAAATTATGCAATTGCAACTCAGTCGAAACACCATCCGCATCCAATGGTGTTATTTTTTTAATTAGCAGAATTGAGCCCAAAAAGTGCAACATGAAATTAATTGTACTTTCCAAAGTCATTAAATAAACTTAAATCTACAATACCACAACAAAATCTTTTAAACATTTACTGAATGATTTCGGAAAATGGCTCCAAAACACGATTTATATTTTTATCTACCTCTGTAGATAAAAAATAACTCTCTCAGTTTTATATTAAAAATTCGAAAATATAAGCATATTTATTCAAGATAAATTTTTCCTACAAAAAGAAAGGGGACTTTTGCCCAGCAGTGGGACACTTTAAAAGGTAATAAAAAATAATAATAGCTACTTGCATGACACACTCCTTCACTTCACAAAGCATTGTTTCGTCTTCTCTAAGTTGTACAACGGTTTTAGAGGCGCTGGTAGTCAGAGAGGCAGTCCACGCTGCGTCATTAATTTTAGCCTTATGTACTGGCGACGGGATGTTCAAACGCAGAAATTACGTCAAGTAGACCACTCTTCCGTCTGTACAGGAAACAAGTATACGATTATTTTTACAAGCTTTATTAACGTGCCATCCATACTAATATTATTAATGTCAAAGTATGTTTGTTTGTTTTTGTGTTCCGTCTTTCACGTCAAAACGGAGCAACGGATTTGTGTTATTTTTTATGTGGAGATAGTTGGACTACTTTTTTAAAATGTATATTGTTATTCAAAAAGGCTAATACAAAAGCTAGACTTTATTTTAAATTAAAATTTTATTGTTACTAGCAAAATGCGCAGCTGTTCAAGGCCTCACGTTTTTTGTTTTTCAATTCTTTTAAATAAGTAGTCTGGTTTGTGAAAATGGATAATAATTTAAATTACTTAGCTAAAACCTAAATATGTAGGTAACATCGTTTGTATCTAAAATATGCTACAAAAATGGACTGATAGTTTTAAAAAGTACCCGTATGCTCATCCCATATTTATTGAAATACTTTTTATTTCAATGTGGCGTTATAAAATATTTCGTTTTTGATAAATAAAAAAGCGGGGCATAATATTGCCAATTTCACAATTTGTCAATTTTACACGCGATGTAAATACCTAGTCTACTTGATATAAGACTGTACATTACGACCACATTTTGTGTTCACGTACACTGTAATAAAGACGCACCATATGTATCATATTTCGTGGCAGTCTTCGGTTCTTCTAATCATTATAAATTCTAATGAACGTAACTTGATGTTTTGCCGAGAAACGAAATTATGAGGCGGCCAACCCAGCAAAACTGGCGCGGAAATGTTTGGGGCTAAGACGTTACATATTCCTCATAAAAATTTGCTGTTTTATTTAACTAAATGCTGATATTCTATACTTTTTTCACCGTTGAGGTTGAAATTCAATATACAAAATAAAAATATTACCGCTGTTACAAAGTTTATAATTATTATACTACATTATGCTAATTTATATTTTTGACAAGCTTTTACCCATGACTTAACTACTACTTAGATTGACAATATTTCGGGTTCTGTGCGGCCCGTATAAAGATTAAACTTACTTACTCCAAGTTTTGAAAATGTTGTCCAGTTTTTGCGTGATCGGTGTACAAAATACAGATAGATAAAAATTCTTAAATAATAAGCTTTTTTTATCTTCTTTGTACAGAAAGATGAGATACTGGTTCATTATAATATAAAGGTGTGTATGTGTCTGTGAGTAGGTGTATAAATGAAAGTACAACAGTCTTTTTTATGTTGATTCTGCTCCATTGCAATCTGTTCAATGAACAATAAGCTAACTTCATTGACCGAATTTTCAATTCTGATTTTTATAACCTATCCTCGAGATCTATAAATTGTATATGTACAGAAAGATGAGATACTAGTTCATTAAAATATATAGATGTGTGTCTGTGAGTATGTGTATAAATGAAATTACTACAGTAAACATACGAAATAATTTCACTCATTATCACTGCTTGTCTAACCACACTTAAAATACGACGCCCGTGCAGATTTCACTCATTCCTCTCTACGTTTAAAAAATATTTGCCGCAAAAGAAAAGCGTTGAGTAATCGGAAAGTACTGTACTTTTAGAAAATGTTATTGCTTTGTCTTGAAATTATCGTACATTTGTAAAACGGTAATATACTACTGTACAGGACATAAAACTACAGTAAACGTAATAACTGTATGCTTGGCAACACTGCTACTCAGCTCAACGTAGATCCGCTTCTGTGAAAAAGGAGCCTTAAGGCCGACAAAATAATTACTTCAATGTTTTTTAAACAACCTAAGGAATAACAGAATAAAAGTTTTACGCTAACCCCACTATCGTTAATTATTTTTCCATCAGATTATTATTAACCTTTAAAAATAACAAAGGGCTATTACAATTTAGAGAAACACAAACTTTTTATATTCTTTTGTGCTTATTAGTAGCTTTTAGCTTGTAATTTTGTTTTCTAGATACTTCAACAGGGAATCTATTTACGGAAAACGCATTGTAAATTAACATGAATATTTTCGTAAATCCTAAAGATTCCAGTTCTTATTATTATAATTTTCATTTCAATATTATAATTTTTTAAAAATCTTACACGGTATAGTGGTTCATGTGTAGCTCCACACACACTACATGAAGTATTTTATTTACTTTTGTACCAAAAGTGTCTTAACTCTTCAAAAATTCGGATAAAAGTAACGTTGTTTTGCTTCTTTTTGTTTCAGCTCTGGCATGCTAATAAATACATGATGTCATTTTTAATGAAAATTTTATAAAGCTTCGCGATATATTTCTTTTTCTCAGGTTTGACATGCATTTAAATATACTAATACTCAAACTTAAAGAAGAACAAAAAATAAACAAGGATGTTAAATAATAAATAAAAGTCACCTAATAGCGACCAAAACTGCTTGAGATTTTTTTTGGCGTTTCTTCACAGCTGTGGTCAGTCTCTGAATAAAGATTTTCATTTGAATGTTCTAGATTGAGAGCCCGCGACGCC
>JADGIL010008685.1:0-14366 GCA_020352625.1 Cactoblastis cactorum | reverse complement strand
GAGATATTTGAGAAAAACATATAGGGGCTCTTTAGGTTTTTTATAGTCCGGCAACGCTTCTGTAACCCCGCGGGTGTTGCAGTTGTCTATGGGCGGCGGTGATTACTTAACATCTCGTGACCCGCCTGCTCGTTTGCCTCCCTCTGACATAAAAAAAACGTAAGTTCAGACATTTCACAATCTTTCATCTCCCAATAAGAAAGCATACAAAAACCAAGTAACAGTACTGAATTTAAATTCCGTGGTTAGCACAATTAGCGAAAAACCACATGCTAATTAAAATAAAGTGCGTGTTGTCCGCCCGGGGCGCTATTTTCGAAAGCGTGATTCCTCCGAAAATTCTTTTAATCGAATGACTTTTACACCTCTGTGTAGTAGGCAGAGAGGGAACGTGATTTAAAGCGGTTACCTCTGCCACGCGCTCAAATAATACCTATCCACTCATCTTTTTTTAATTGTAGGAATTCGGATAACTTTCGGGAACCGTACATTTTTTCGGGATAAAAAGTAGTATCTTTTAATCTAGGTCATAGTCCTTCGCTGTGTCAAATTTCATCAAGAACTGTTCGGTAGTTTTTGTGTGATGCGTGTACAAACATACAGACAGACAAAAATTCTAAAAACAGTCGTTTTGGCTTCTTTAGGTCCTATAAAGTACCCCTATATATGTTTTTCTTATATATCTCTCATGTACAGACAAAGCTCAGTTACAATTTTATTATATGTATAGATTATATACGTATACCTACCTAGAAGATATACCTGTTTGTGGTTATTTAGTTGACAAGCATCAATTCGAGTAGATTCTTATACGTATTGCAAATTTGTTTTTTAACTAGTTACAGCGAGTTATCGTAGTCAAAGCGTAAATTTTGCAGTCACGATTATGCTTTAAATATACAAAAAATTTATCACCTTGTTAACACATGAAAACGTGAGTTAAAAAAAAACAACTATCTTTATTCTCAAATCATGTGATCATTAAAGTGCTATGATATGCTAATTAAAGTTGGTTGACATTTCCTGGTAAGCACTTGCTATCAAATTAAGGTTCAAATCATATTTGTCATGTTTTTTATTTTATTAATTTATTATTAAAATCATATAATGTTAAACAAAAATATAATCGTACCTAAGTAATTTCTTTTTTTAATTAATTTTTAGTTTTAAGTTTTTTTTTCTTTCCCTATTTCATAGATATTAAAAATGTTTTTTTTTTTCTTTTTTCACATTTATCAACATTTTCGGTAAGGAAGGAATTGGATTTGAACCTGGGACTTTTCAATATCATACGTCATAACCACTTATTATATTCTTAATATTAAGCAACCCTAGTTTCCGCGGAACCCACGATACGATAATTAGAAAAAAAAAAAACACCTCCCTCTGGTCGAGAGTTCTGACGCGTCGTACTACGATCATGAGACTCAGTCGAACGTAGTTGCTTCGTACAAGTTTACTATGCCACCATCACGAACACAAAAAAGCTGTTGTTGTATTGTAGGGATCCGTCAATCTTATTGCTTTACAAAGGGTTCCGTCACCAAAAAAGATTGAAAACCGTTGTTCTAGAGGATAAAAGTAGACCAATACGTAACATAAACACTAAATGACGTCTTGATTTAAGATAAATAGCCTATTGTACAAAGTCACAGATAAGCTACATGTAATTTATGAATGGTTTTCCTTTAAACAACAGTGTGTTAAGAACGACAAGAATAAACCATTCACATCGAAATTTAACCCCTAAAGTCAGAGGTCATTGATAACATTACCTTATGGCTATTATCTTAGTATTATCTCGATTTCGTCCTCGGAAGGAATTATTGCAAATTCATGTGCAAACCCAATCAATCGTTAATTATCTTTTTTTATTCCAGTTTGTTCTACTGTAAATTGTATTATTCATGTTCAATTGTATCATTTCTTTTAGATTTATAGTTAAATAACCAGAGATAATAATGAATTTGTCAGGTCATGCTGGAAAATGGTCTTTTTTGATTGGCCTGTATTTATATGTATTTATTGTTGGTTGGCGGCTACTCAATTTGTGTGATTTGCCCCTATATATTTTTTTAAATTATATAAATAACCAAAAAAAACATCTAGTACAGCACATGTAGAGGATTCTTTTGGTTTATCTTTGAATCCAGAGTCTGATATTTATCTTTTGTTTTTTCTCTTCTTTTACCTTAAAAACATTGTGTTTTGTTTTTGTTTGGTAATGATAAACTACTAATATATTAATTATATAATCTGTTTTATAACTTATTCGAGAAAAGACGTCAACTTAAACTGATTTGCCGGAAAGATTAACAAAAACGAGTGATAATAAGCACGAGACTTATGCCGAAAATAAATATAATGCCTATATCTTGTCATGTCACGATTCGTGACGTTGATTTGGCGAACTGATAAAAATAATTATGAAAAGGTGACATGTTACGCCGATGTTTATTTTGTATGTTATCCATCATTTAGAACCAAGGAATAACAATAACATCAAAAAAGATTCTTCCATAACTATCACGAAAATTTTTTTATGTAGATACTATACATTGACCCACTGTTCTTTTCATCACAGACAGCAAAGAAATTAAACAAAAATAAAAATTAATTATTTATCTTAATAATCATAATCAAATTGTTAAGTATTTAATTTATTACAAAATAATTACAAATCTGCATCGATGTATGCGAGCCAAATCTGGGTATAAATAGCTTCTGTAGCTTAACTAAATTCTCACATAGCGACGAAGGATTAGCTTTTTTCGCTGATCAGTTAAATAAACTCATTTAAACCTGATTTTCCTATGGCGTTGTACACATGGAGTTTTTAAAAGTTGATACGTACAATTTTTATCTTACGTAATAGCATTACAACGACGTAGAAAAATAAACGCAGTGAGATAAAACAAGATGTTTACTATCGCTTCTGTTAGACAGATCTATTTTTAACCGACTTCATTACATAAACCAACAATACGCCTCTCAATTATGTACTCTTATCAATGATACATCTAATATAACTATCACTTCAGAAACACCTACTTTGTAGACATCAATCAATGTTGTTTCTTCACCTGAGCCTTGTTTCTTTATTACCGACTAGTTTTTCCCCCGCGGTTTCCAGTCCAACTCCATTGGGAAGCGAGATACTACACAAATTTTATAAACTTATACAAGAACATTAAGTACCAAGTACTCATAACCCCAGGTTCAGGTACCTCCTAGCTTTGGGAAATTAGTTAATACTAACTATTTTAATTTCAGTACGTAATAGGCAGCATGACTACCTGGAATGTGTTGGCGGGGATCAGCTCGTCGATCCCGATACTGTCGCTACTGACGATGTTGTTCCTCCCGGAGACGCCCAACTTCCTCCTCCAGCAGGACAAGCGGGAACGCGCTGAAAGCTCCCTCGCCAAGCTCAGGGGAGGATCCTGCGACTTACAAGAGGAGATAAATAGAATGATAACGTTTAAGGAAAAGAATAATGTGGAACCGTAAGTTACTGTTTATGAAATTCTTCTTGTTTTTATACATTACTGGTGCTAAATCGACAAAAGTGGGAAGTGACATGGAGATGAGGATGTTACACTGGATGTACGTGTCAAGACCACAAAAGAACTCCCATGTCCGTGACATCGAGGAGGACTTACAAGTTTAATAGTGGTATGGAGCCACTGCTAGTAGGTAGTGGTATGAAGCCACTACTTGTAGTGGTGTGGAGCCAGCTACAGGCTTCTTTTTAGCCTGTAGCACGAATGGACCGGATCGTCCGGGGAAGTACCACACTCCCACAGAAGACGACGCCTGAATGGCGGTTATCAGCCGTCATGCTCCGTCCGGTGAGTGGGAGAGCCGGGGGCCCCAACTTCTAACCCTAATGGGTAGGGCGGAGGATTTTTACAGGCCGGCAACGCTTCTGTAACACCGCGGGTGTTGCAGTTGTCTATGGGCGACGGTGATCACTTAACATCTCGTGACCTGCCTACTCGTTTGCCTCCCGCTGACAAAAAAAAAAGTCGTCTGTATAGATACGGGCCCTTTCTGCGTAAACTATCGACCCATTTGAGAGACAATGTATGCCGCTATAGTCAAATTACGGTAATCTATATTTTTTCAGAAGCTATTGGTGATGATCAATTAAACTGACATGCGTGAATTAAATTGTTCTAGATAAACTTTAGAAAACGTTCCACTGTCATGGTCGAGATTGAATAATTAATAAATTCACCAAGAACGTTTACTAATATTGAGGATTAACGTTGATACAGTATGATAAATATGGTATTATTTGCTCAGGGAAATTATTAGGGCACTTTTTTAATGACCTATGAAATAGCATCATATTTTCATTGTAATCAGGTTGAAGTCGGCAAAGGAAATTTTCAAAGCTGTAATATCGCCGTCAGCCCTGAAGCCGTTTCTCATCCTAGCAACATATTTCCTGATCTACCAGTGGTGTGGGATCAACACTATCACCTTCTACGCTATTGAAATATTCCAAGTAAGTTTTGTTTTCATTACAGTTTATTTCAGAATGCATTCGACAATCATTATAATTTGAGCCTGAATAGGCTCATCCGTCTGATGAGTTATATCATCAGCAATGATTTGTTTTTTTCGTAAAACTCATCCTAAAGCTTTTTTTCATAATTCATCGTATAATCTATTTCTAACTCATATTCAGCTAAGCTATTTATACTTATGTATTAGGTAGCTGTGAGTCTTTTTAATAATAAATAAACAAATAAAAAAAATGCATTTAAGGTCTAATTTCTAAACAATTTCCGAGTGGTATGAGCCTGCTGCATGCTTTTTTAGACTGCAGCATGAATGGCTCGTCCAAGTAGTACCACACTCTCACAGAAGACCGATGCCTGAATGACGGATGGATCATTTGGGGGATGACTTTTTATAGGCTAGCAACGCTACTGTGACCCCGCGGGTGTTGCAGGTGTGGATGGGCGGCGGTGATCACTTAGCATCACGTGACCCGCCTGCTCGTTTGCCTCCCTTTTACATAAAAAGTAAAGATTTTGATTTTGATCAATCTGCGGGGTAAATAATAGTCCATTCAAATTATTATTAATGAACTTGCAGGCTTCTGGGTCAACGATGAGTAAGACAACTTTTGCAATATCCTTGGGTATCGTCCGACTGATGTTCACCATAGTGGGCTGTGTACTTTGCAGAAGATATGGCCGAAGACCATTGACTTTTGTCTCCTGTAAGTTTTTTTATAATATTTATTTTTTAGTTTAGACCTTTGATGGATCGTATGCCCGTAAATATATTAAACCAGCTTATGCCTGCGACGTCGTCCGCGCGTTACCAGTGTAGTCACTTTCTTCGTTTTATTTATTTTTTTATTTATTTATTTATTTTTTTAGTTTATTTAATAGTTAGTATTAACTAATTTTCTAGGTTAGTTGGGTTCAAAATGAAACCTAGTTACATTTTAGGGTGACTTTCTACCATACAAATATACAACTGAGAAAACCTCATTTAATTCCATCCAGTAGTTTTGGCAAGGTACAGACGAAATAAAAAAGTCGTTGTGATCTCTAAAGCTTCTAAAAATATCCTTTATATATTTAATAATCTATCTCATGCTCGGTTACAGTTTTATTATATTTATAGAAAATATGTTCACTCCGACCACAATCTTGCCCAAAGTGACAAAATCCAAAATGTTTGAAATGCGTGGTCTAAGGTTACTCATGAAATTTTTCTAATCGCCCAAATGCATCTGAAATAGTTTAACTATTCAGTCAAAGTCAATAAAATATGTACATGTGACTACCCTTCTTATAAACTACATTTAGACTGTAGGGTTGTATTTTCAACAACCGCCATCTAGAAACATATAAGTATTCAATTTTACGTTTAATTTTAACGATTTATAAATCAGAGCAGTTTTTCCAACATACTGGTTGCGTAGGATTCAAATCTGCGACTATGAGATCGAGCGTGTATAGTTCACGGCTCCGCGGTCGGCGCAACGAAGGCAATTCTTTCTAAATCCGAAACGGAATGCGGAAATAGCGTCCCAGCGGCTACTCAACTCGATTGTTTCAGAAAAGTGTAGGTTCGAGTCTTCGACTAACAATAAATAACTATATCATTGAAAGTCACGCGAGAAGACATAACTAGTGTTTTTACACAACTATACTCACGTTAATTTTAGTCGGTAACGCCGACGACCGTTGCACAAGGAACAGCCGCGCCGCGACGTTCCTAGTACTCCCCCTGAAGATGGCCTTCTGAATAGGTCGAAACGGTCGTCGGTGTTACCGACTAAAATTAACGTGAGTATAGCCGTGTAAAAATACTAATAAATAACTAGATTCACAGTACCGAACAAAATTAAACAAAATATTGTACTCACTGCAATAAAAATGACAACTACTATGTTTTTTTCGACAAAGATCGAGTTCCAGAATCGTATATTAGAAAATAGTTTTTAATATGTACAAGTTAAAAACCGTGTCAATCTAACGAGACTAGTTAAAAGTTGCTTATTTGGGAAACATTTCTTGAAAAATATAGGTCTCAGATTACATAGTTAAAAGACACAGACTGAGTTAGTTCCAAAGTAAATTTGAGGCGTGTTATGAAATACTATAGCGGTTATCAGCCGTTATGCTCCGTCCGGTGAGTGAGAGAGCCGGGGGCCCAACTTCTCCGCCGTCCCCAAATGGAGAGGGCGGAGGTTTTATACAGGCCGGCAACGCTTCTGTTACCCCGCGGGTGTTGCAGTTGTCTATGGGTAGCGGTGTTCTCACATAACATCTCGTGACCCGCCTGCTCATTTGCCTCCCTCTGACATTAAAAAAAACAAAATACTAACTCAACGATCTGCCTAAGGTAAATTTTTCAACGATACTGATCTGTTATTTTCAGCGATCGGATGCTCCACAACTATGGTGACCCTAGCAGTGTACATGTACTACGTGAAGGTGTGGAACGAGACCAATCAGCCGCCGCAGTACTCCTGGCTACCGCCCGCCTGCATCTACCTGTTTACCGTCTCCTGTACCATCGGGTACCTCATCGTGCCCTGGGTCATGATCGGAGAGGTTTACCCTACTCAGGTAACTTACATTTTGTTTTTTTTTAGTCTTAACTTTAGTGCGTTTGACTTTAACGCTGCCTGATGGAGAGCAACGATGTAATCTACCGCTAACTGAAGTAATGCTTATTCACTCTTGCCTAGAAAGTCCTCTTAATAAAATCCCTTGTATAACTAAGTAGGCAAACAGACATGCAGTACACCTGATGGGAACTGGTCATCACATGAACTATGCCTGCAACGCTGAAGGTTCGTTGCACCTATCGTGGTTTAAGTGGTGGTCCATAGATAAAAAAAATATTAAAATCAATTCAATTTTTGGCGGATTAATCAATAACAGTTATAAGGTTAAATTGAGAACCAGCTTCTATTTTTAAAGGCCGGCATTGCTCTTGTGACCCCTTTGGGTGTTGCAGGTGTCTATGGTCGCCGGTGATTACTTAACATCACGGGACCCGCTTACTCGTTTGCCTCCCTCTGTCATAAAAAAGGATCTCTGAGTGTCTCTTCGTAATCGACAAGTTACATAACGTTAGAGAGTCAGTGGCTTAAAAGATAATAATAAATATTATAAAGAAAATAAGTATTTTACACTTTATTTTTGTTTCTATTTGTAGGTAAAGATGAAATAATATTAGAGACTGCGAATAAATTACACAAACGCCTGTTATTTTTAAGCGAGCAAAATTTTTTTTTATCTATATACGCTATGATATTTTTCAAAGGTGCGCGGTGTAATAGGCGGAATGACGACATGTGCTGCTCATCTGTCCGTATTTTCCGTGGTGAAGACCTTCCCCTGGCTCCGTTCCATGATCGACTTTTACGGTGCCTTTGCTTTGTATGGATCTATAACTATATTTGGTATGTTAATTACTTAAATTTATACTACCATAAAAGACATTTTTTGCTTTACTGCTGAGTTTCTTACGGCGTGTGCTTCTCAGTAGTGGTCATTCTGTAACACTGGTAGTTTATAACTTTGCCATTAATAAAGAAATAGCAAAATAAAAATATAATACTGCCAACATTAGGCCTATTTGAATAAAAAAAATGATTTTGGTTGACAGCTTTAAAAAATATTGCTTATATGTGTCAGTCTGCTTTGCAAGACTGAAATATAACAAATACATGCTTCGAAACAAAAGAAACACCATTATATTTTAACTTGATTTATATTTTTCTTTCCAGGTACTATATTTTTCTACTTCTTCCTGCCAGAGACGAAAGGTAGGACCCTACAGGAGATTGAGGACTATTTCTGCGGCAGAACGAAAACGCTCAAGAAACAAACTAGTATAACAAGTGCAGCATAGGAAAAATTTAATAAAATATAGATAAAAAAATATATGTGAAGTCAGAAGGTTGATAGGTGCATAAGATATTGTAACAGTCAGATGATTTTTCAGAAAGGAAAATCTAATTTGCTCGTCACTACTTAGTAGTCAAAACAAAATCGCTTTCCGCTGTTTGTCTCTGTGTTTGCTAAAAAAACCCATATAAAAATCCGTTGCTTAGTTTTAAAGATCTAATCTTGAAAAGCAAAATAATTTGATGTGCTTTTTTTTATTACACAGAGTCATTCACAAGGGTTTTAAACCCGTGCGAAGCCTAGGCGGGTCGCTAATTTGTAAAATATTACAAATGAGTTAAGTACTAATTTTAGGTACTTATTTTGTCGTAATTTTAATATGTCTGTCTATCAGCGGCGGTGATTACTTAACATCACGTGACCCGCCTGCTCGTTTGCCTCCCTCTGTCATAAAAAAAATATGAGAATGCACCCACTATTCTGACGCCCATAACATAAATAATTATACAAATGTTGATATTGAAATGAAATAAATTTAACGGATTTTATCGCGGTTTAATCACTACACACAAATTTTGATTTCAAATATTTTTATGTCGTCATGCCTGCCCTGCTCCCATGTTACTTGGGGTCGGCGCAGTATGTTTTATTCTTCCATAGTCCCCTGTTAATCGTCACAAGGTCATCCCTGTCACTCGTCACAAGGTCATCACACCCTTTTCACTCATATCCTTCTTCACACAGTCCACCAAAATTTGGTTTGTACTCTCTTACTAATATGCGTTTCATCCCTCCTCATAACATGTCCGTACCATGCCAATTGTTTCACTTTTTCAGTCAATGTAGCTATTTTCAAACTACCTCTTATAATATAAGAGGTAGTTTGAAAATAGCTACATTGACTGAAAATAGCTACATTGACTGAAAAAGTATATTAATTTCGCAATTTGACCATTCGTGTCACTCCACACATCCATCTCAGTATTCTCATACTACATTCATTCTTCTTTCATCCGTCTTCTTTACGGCCCAACATTCCGATTCATACATGACAACAGTCGTATAACAGATTTATACATTTTACCCTTGATCTTGATGGGCATCTGGGGGTCACATGCGGTCCCCGAGACCTGTCTCCATTTCATCCATCCAGAGCTGATCGGCTGTGTGTCTCAGTTGAAATATTTTTATGACATGATATAGTTATTGATTCTTTGCACCTAAAATAATTTGTTAACGCTCGTTTCAGTATTATAAATGCAAAAGGAATGCGCGTAAATTATTATATTCAAACAATTTTCAATACCAGTGTAAGTAAATACTGTATAGTTAATTTTGTACAAAAAAAATTTATCGTAGAATTTAAAAATAATCAGCATAATGTCCCATTTTAATAAGGACGATTTGAGAAAAGACATTTCGAGAAAACGCCGTTATTTAAGCGAATGAAATGTTATTAAAATTGGTACAATTGGTACAAGTAAGACGTCTTGAATCGGGTTGTTCCATATTCATCCAACGACTCATCCTCACGCCTATTTTTCTTATTTCATCCTATATCTGTTCTTAATTCAACCAACGCTAATATGAGCTAAGCATGAGTTACGAATTATATTCTATTCCTGGATGAATTAAGGAGGAAAATGCGGTAGGATGAGTCGTTAGAGTTCCATATTCGTATGAATATGGAACGACCCTTCGAATCATATAATAGATACAGCACAAAAAAGAGATTTCTGATCATTAAGCATAATAATTGTAAATATTAGTTTAACCAACTCTTTGCAGTAAGCAAGTAATATTGCTTAGGTATATGTGTAGATTTCTATGGTAGCTAGAGATTTTAGTGAGCTCAGATCTTATTTTTTTAATTAATTTCAGGTTGAAGTAAGTGATATTTAATAATTTGGTCACAGTTTTCATTTCAATTCCTATAAACTCTAAAAAAATGTTCAGGTTAAACATTAAATAATATCTGCATAAAAAATAGTTTTTGCGGTTAATTTATGCCTTTTAACACATTTGTTAACTTGAAGAATTAAACGCACTCGGCTCATCATTACTTTAATAATAATTTAATTAGTAATTTCTAGTCCTATCTATTCAATATATTAATAAAAAGATATTTATTATTTTATCACTTTGAAAAAAGTTATTATTTAAAAAAAGTGCCGCAAAATAAATTAATATTTCGAGATTCAAATCTCTCGTTGTAATAGTGCCTTAATATCAATTTGTAAAAAAGTGCCATGTTATCCAACGTGATAAAAACGAGCCAGTATTAGGGTATCTACACACTGCACTGCAGTTATATTAAGTAATTATACTCCACGCGGCACGCGGCACGCGGCGAAGTGATTTAGCGGGTTGTTCTATTTTCCTCTATTCATCCTATGACGATTCATCCTCATGCTTTATTTTTCTTGTTTCATCTTTACCTAACATTTATGTTAGGTTATGATGAAACAAGATTAAGGTTAAGGTTTAACCTAACATTATTTAAAATGGAAATGCACTAATATACGCTGAGTATAAAATAGAAATAGAATATAGGATGAATCAGGAGAATACGTCATAGGATGAGTTGTTAAAGAATGAATACGTAACAACCCGATTTAGCAAACTTGACAAAAGAGAATGCATAGAAAAAGTTAGAAGAACCTTTAAAAACTCAAAATCGATTTATAAAACAGTACTTATTTGATGCCAAGGCAATGTTATACATATAATCAACCATAACATAGAACAGTCAACTGCATGTTTAGTAACCCTGTGCGGGTTAGTATGCTATGGTAACAGTGGTGAACTTGTAATATTGTAGGTTGATGTACTGTTGACTGTACATAGTAGGAGAGAAGAAACGACATCATACGATTTTAGTTAACTTTTCGATGCTTCGTAAGATAAAATTAAAAAATTTAAGAGTATTATTTACTACAGCTTTTCTTTATATTACATTCAACAATTTAACGTTTTTAATAATTGATTGTCAGCAAATTACATTCTAAGTCAATTTAAGTACAGTTACAATATACACAGTGAAGATAGTAGAGCTTTTTTTTTCAAATAAATTAAATTATTACATTGTCAATGTCGATATTATTCGTCATTAATGATATAGGATTAAAGCTTTTAGTTAGGTAGGCAAAAATAATATATAAATTATTTTCAATTTGTTGTATTGTATATACTGAACAAACTAAGTCAGTTTAGATTTCAATAATTAATCTAGACGCCTTGTCTAAAAGTCTTAAACGTGCCTATTTACTCTTAATACTTAGGTATACTTAGTCAGTTACTGACTAATAAGATTGTTACTTACCAAATATATATTTTTTTATATACCAGGCAGTTTTACCTTATAAAAAGATCGTGTCATTTTGTATACAATAAAATTTTTTATTTATTTATTTGCTTATAGTTGTATGCATGGAACGTAGTTAATTTGATAATATGCAAAGCATTTAATTTTAAGTGTTTTATCTAAATAGATTTTTTAAGCATTTGTGATAGTTGCCAAGTAGAAAACCAAGTTGTTATACATATCTGATTTAATAAAATATTTATAATACTTGATTTTATTTTTATTTTTAGGTTTCCTTGTTGAATGCCTCGTTAGCGAAGTGGTAAAGTTCTTGCCTCCCAACCTGCTCCTGGGTTCGAATCCCGGTGTAATAATTTGTTTTCTAACAAACATCTTTGATTTCTTATTATATCTCGAGATGTTTTTGCCCCACATAAGTTCACTTTTTTATGTCAGAGGGAGGCAAACAAGCAGGCGGGTCACGAGATGTTAAGATCACCGTCGCCCATAGACAACTGCAACACCCGCAGGGTTCATGCTTCAGGCTAACAAAGCAAGCAGCATGCTCCACACCACTACAACTTCACTGTTATTAACTGAAACGGGTTGTTCCGTATTCATCCTCTATCGACTCATCCAACGACTTATTTTTCCTAATTCATCCTATATTCTATTCCTAACTCATCCCAGCTCATATTAGAGTAAGTTTAGTTAGGAATAGATATATGAAACAAGGAAAAATCTCGTGAGGATGAGTTGTTATAGGATGAATACGGAACAACCCACTAAAACATCTAATAGTTAGCTTTTGTGTAGTTCATACAGTATATCTTTATGTGCAAATGAACCCTAAAAATTGTTATCGATGTTTGTAAAACCAGAATTACACTCGTTCCGTGTTTTGCAAAATGCTCGTGGACTATATTGGGTGGTTTCTGTTATTTCAACTGGCAACATGTTTGAACCGCGAAAGCGTGGGTAAGAATTATAATAAACTAGCTTTTGCCCGTGGCTTAGTAGTCTAATTATTAATTTTATAGGTCTTATTTTATTTGTAAAACCTAGAACTGGTGAATGGAATGGAATTCGATGGTCTATCCCGTTCCCGACTGCTGAAGATCCTGGCTGCGTTCGCAAATGAATTCAAAAAGTCCAAACCCAACGGAAAGTCGGTCAAGAGTGTCTTCACAGCGAATTTCGCCGTCAATAAATATACTAAGAAGTTTGTTTATCCAGAAATGTATGCCAAATATAACTGAAAAACTGTAAAAGATTAATTGTAAAGAAATTTTTATTTTCTGGGTTAGAACTATTGAGACAAAATCATCTTACCTTTTTCCCACTCTCTGGAGTCAGCACAGAATGCAAGTTTTTTCCATTTCATTGGGTCCAATGTTACCTCCCTGCAGTTATTTTCTTTTCCGCTAATCATTTAGAATGTATACCACACATGCACATATTGATGACTCACTTTCTACAAATTTTGTGAAAACAACTACTTACAATAAAACGAGTTCAAATTTAACAATATCGATTAATTTATTAAAAATCATATCATAGTAAATTATACATCGCCATATTTTGTATGGACGTTCTTTTCCTATATTTAGGAATACATAAACTGCAGTCACAAAAATCTTCTGAATCACATCTCTTCAATTTATTGGGTGTTGCAGGTGTATATGGGCGGTGGTGATCACTTAACATCACGTGACCCGCCTGCTCGTTTGCCCCCCTCTTTCATAATAATAAAATATCTCACATGTCAGTTTATTGGTTGTAGGAATATGATAAATACAAGTTTGGTCAAATCCCTAAGCAAGTTGATAATATCCCGGTAAATTATTCCGACAAAAAAAGAAAATACCAATACGATTTTAATAACAATTGATAAATTGTCGAAACTGTTTTACTGAAATGACTAATGATAGCTATTAGATAGGTTACAATTAATTTTTGTTATATTTTTTCAATTTACTATATTTATTTAGAAAAATACTAAAATCGTGTTGTTATTTTAATATCTTCCGATGCCGGAACGAACCCCTGTTCTTATCATATTCCTACGACATATAAATATCAACATGAACAGCGTGAAGAATCGTCCTACATTGAAAGTCACGCGAGAAGACATAATTAATATCTTTGTACGGCTAGGAAGTAGTAGTAGGAAGTAGTAGGCTAGGCTTTGTAGTACTAGGAACAGCCGCGCCGCGACGTTCCTAGTACTCGCCCTGAAGATGGCCTTCTGAATAGGTCGAAACGGTCGTCGGCGTGACCGACTAAAAATGAACGTGAGTATAGCCGTACAAAGATATTAATCGTCCTACAAGTTTTTTTTCTTTCATATATTGGCTACGGCAAGTACAGTCTTCTCCATGATGTCAATTCCCTTTTTGAAGACATCAACGTGGATCCTCTCATCATGGGCGTGCAGCCGTGACTGTGTGTCAGGCAGCGGAGACAGCCCGATGGCAGGGATCCCCTGGAGACGGACGTACCGAGCATCAGTGCTTCCAGGGCAGATGAGACACCTTAATTCTATACCCCTGGGAAATTACAGCAGCATTTTGGTATCCGTTTGTTGAAACAAGTTGATTTTTGCTATGCGTGTGGCAAATCACTACATGGTAGGTATAAAATAAAGTCGCTGTCTGTCCCTATGTATG
>JADGIL010008683.1:0-13713 GCA_020352625.1 Cactoblastis cactorum | reverse complement strand
AATTTGGAATTATGTTCTATAAAATTTTAACTTTCAATGATACCAAAACCAGCCCGATACAAATACTATATAGCCAAAGATATTTTATTACAAGTTCATACATACTATAATGCGAAAAGACTTTTTCCCCGACCTAATATGTATATCTAGTTAAACTAATTACAATATACATCTAACAAATTATTTTTTCTTTTGGCTAAAGCTACTAATGTGTTTGTTTGATTGTTTGTGATTGGATTATAGGCAGTCCCATTTAAATTATTTTTGGGTATATTACCTACTTAGACGGTGGCTATGGCGGGTAGTGCAGGTACTACTTACCTAAATTACAACCAGCAAAACTTAGATAATAAATTCCAGATAAGAAAACGAGTCAAGCTTTATCCCGTCCATCAGTCTGGGTTAAGGCGTCCAGGAGAACAACGGGTCGTACTAAACCTCCGCGCCCGACCTCGCTCTCGCCACATACTCGTGAGTAATTGGCCCGGCGGTTGAGTAACGGTCGTCTATATGTGATATACAAATCACAATTTGATACTGATGATAACGTAATACTTATTTTTTATATGTATTATGGTCACTCGATCACAATCATAACTTATTTTATTTTATTAAATTTTGACTTATAAACTTTTAAAAAATATTATCAAGCCTCTTCGACATAATAGGGATTAAAACTGCTTGAGTGTCTATGGGATTTTTTTCTCAGCAGTGGTCGTTTCGAAATGCTGGTAGTCTATAGCCTGATAAAGATTTAAATGCTTATCAATGACGTGAAGTGAAAAGTGCCTATGAAGGTCTCATTTCGAATTTTGATTTTGACTTCCCCTTCGCAATTTCACGCGCTTACTGAAAATCTCTAGAAACATAATTCCTTCATCATTCCTTAACCGACTTCAAAAAGGAGGTGTTTCTCAATTCGGATAGTATTTTTTTATGTATGTACATACATCGATTACGATGACATTTCTAGTCCGATTTACGTAGTTATTTTTTTATTCAACGCAATGTTTGCCATTGGGTCCCATATACAATTTATTCATTTTGGCCTAGTATGATTTTGTTTAATAACACGATATTTTTTATATAATATCACGAGCACTACTGTGATCTACTAGTATACCTGAGCGGCTGATAAAAATGGTTTCAAAGGAAAACGAAGACCATAAATCAATGAAAACCATTTATAATAGTTATATTACATTAAAAAAATGAAAAATCTAGGAGTCTAGAGAATGGCGGCTGTCAGCCGGCGTCAGTCTTCTGTGGAAGTGTGGTACTTCCCCGGACGAGCCGGCCCATTCATGCTACAGGCTAAAAAGAAGCTTGTAGCAGGCTCCATACCACTACGAAAACTTTTTGTTTTATTAATTTTCATTCATATTAGTATAGTTAATAGTTTAAGACAAAAAAGTATTTTATGAAACTAAAGCTAATTATTTTATGCTTTTTAGTTCTTGCGTACAATACGCACATCTGAAGTCGGTTTTTTTAAACGTAGTTTTATTTATTTTAAAGTCTATTTTATTTGCCAACTCGCAGAAACAAAATCATACTGTACCCTTTTGCTCCAAGGTGTATTTTTACACAACCACCACTTAAAATTATATTCTATATAAATTATACTCTATACAAGTTAATATTTACTTTTTTATTGCAGAGCTTAATACTAAACAGCAACAAAATACAAAACCTGCATATAGTCTCAATTCTGAGATGACAGCAGAAAATATAGTCATGCCACAAGTTGCTAGAGAGTTGTTTAATGAATTGAAGGGAGGAGGTCTAACTATGGAACAACCCATCACTATCTCCAAACGCAGTTTATTAAGGTTACAAACAACCAAAGCAGGGATATCAGTTAAATTTGTTGACTTCGTCAAACGATATGCAGATGCGTTGAAAAAAAGAAGTACGATAAAAATTTATATGGACCACAGCACACGCCTACCTTTTCCGTTGCCTGAAAATAACGCTTATTGTTTCATGAATCCTAGAAGTGCACTCTGTGGAGTTAATATTTAATTACATTGCTGTAATAATTTTTTATTCAATATTTATGTCCTTCACTCATTTCCTTTTCTGCAGTAATCTATACATATAACAAAATTGTAACTGAGCTATGTCTGTACATGGGGAGATATTTAAGAAAAACATAGGGACTCTATAAGATCTATAGAAACCAAAATGATTGATTTTAGAATTTTTGTCTGTCTATCCGTATGTTTGTACGCGAATCACACAAAAACTATCAAACGGATCTGGATGAAATTTTACACAGCTATTTACTATAACCTAGATTAAAAGATTGGCTACTTTTTATTCCAGAAAAATGTACGGTTCATGAGGGATATAATTTATNNACAGAACAGATCTGGATGAAAATTGGCACAGCGATGGACTATAACCTAGATTAAAAGATAGGCTACTTTTTATCCCTGAAAAATGTACACAGTTCCCGAGGGATATAATTTATTGTAACCGAGCAAGGGGCTGACGAGATATTATAGTATACATTGGTCGGACGAAGTCGCGTGTTATTAGCTAGTATGTATATATAATCTAAGTTACAACGCGCTTAATGTATCTGTTACGACTAATAGGTAAAGTATGATTATACCTGTTGTACCCGGCTAGAACTAGGTGTACTTCGCCTATCAGCCATACATATAATAAAACTGAAGAAGAGCGAAATTTGTACCTATAATACATATATTTTAATATACTTAGTTATCGATAGAGAACGAATCTGTAGTTTTGGAAATTTTCGTCTGTCTGAACACGCATCACGCAAAATCTTCAATATTCGCTGTAGAATAAACTTTATACCACGAACGACCACACTATGGAACGAACTGCCTGCAGCGGTATTTACGGACCAATACGACATCGGAACCTTCAAGAAAAGAGCATATAAATATCCCTTAAAGGCTGGCAACGCTCCTGTGCCCCCCGGGTGTTACAGGTGTATATGGGCGGCGGTGTTTACTCAACATCACGTGACCCGCTGTTCGTTTGCCTCCATCTGTCATAAAAAAAAAGTCTGCGCGCCAACTACTTCAATCTAAGTGTTGCGTAACTGCAACACTTAGATTATTTAATCATGGATAAGCCTTATGCGCGTTCCCCTCTGTAAAAGGTATAAGACCTTATATCTAACACGTTCATAAAAACTATTGACGTTTATCAGAATTTGTTTTGGTAAAGCATCGAAAAGACGTCTGAGAGGGCTCTCTAAAATCTGTTTTGTGCGGTTCACTCGTGCAAAAACAAATCAAACAGCTAATCACCAATAAGATGGAATAACCTTTCCTTTATAAGTATTTTTTAAATTTATATATTTCTATTTAAATTTAATTCACAGAGAAAATAATCGTGTCATACTTGTTTCCGATTTTGCCACGAGATTATGTATTAAAATCTAAAATTCGAATAAAAATAAGAAATAAAAATGCAGTTTCATTTTCATCACATTTTATTACGTTAAGAAACCTATTTTTGACAATTTTCCGTTACGATGTTTAAAATAGCATCCTTATACTATATGTATCTTTTAAATTCAGTTCCCAAAAACATGCACAAAGATAATTATCATATTCATTTAGTAATATTGAGGTAGTTATTAGTTTCAGAACTTATACCAATTAAAAAATGGTTCTAAAAATAACAGAAAATTCAAACAAATTTTGGCAGATTATGTATTTTAAAATCGAGCTGTAATAACAAAATAAAATAGTATTTGCTATTTCCGGTTTCAATACAGAAGCGACAGTAACATCAACCGCCGCAGCAGCAGGCGGGCGGCGCAATCATACAATCTAATGTCGCAAGGTACATACAATACATAATCACTATTTCCTATAATAAACTTCAATAGTATTGGAGGGGTGTAAAGTACGAACAACAGAATAAGTGCTCCATTCCCCACTAAATAAAATTATAACAATAAATGGACATGTAAAATAGCGTGAAAATAATATATCAATGTAACTGTATTTCTTTAATTAATTATAATATTTATCATGTAATCTAATACAGAAACTATTTAATGCAATTAAAATACAATCAAATCATGCACATAAAATGAAATGAATCAGTCACGTAGTACACGCCAAATACACAAAATCGTGGTTACACACATGAGAAAGTAATAATATAATGTAAATATAACAGTAGATCCATCAAACAAGAATGATAAGGGATGAAATATTTATTAGCGAGAATGATAGCAAGTAATGGACGCGAGGGCGCGCGGCAGGGGTGTAGTTCAGTCTCGAAGCCACGCGCCGCTCGCGCCTACCCTCAACTTAACACTACTTCACAACGATACAATTAATAAACTAAAACTATTTCTGCATCCTAACATTCCAAATCATAATGTATTCTCTTGCTCATATTTGGAAGGAATAATCAACATGCCTATATGTACACTTTTCCTGTCGTAGTGAAAGTAACCCATTATCAGTGAAAGTATCTCTTTAGATTGGATCGCCCGAGTAGAAATCAAAAGCGCGCGGAGCGCCTGCGGCTCCTCCCGACGCTGCCGGCGCGCCGCAATCGAACCTAAGCTATTTTCCTATCCAGTATTTATTGTATACGTAGTGTATATTATCGTATGGTAATATTATAGCCAATATGAATTCTATATAAATTCAACACACAAAAGACAAAGATGCGCATATTTTTCTAATAAACCATTATGGCTTCTAATATATACGAATGTACGCGTTTCACGTGTACTTTAGGAATATTATAATTAAATTTCTTCATTTTTTTTTATAATCGCCGATATAAAGATAATTAAAATTCCTTACCACTTAACATCAATTAGACCAAATTAGTATAAATATACATCAATTAAAGGTATTTGACCCTAAATAAAGTACACCAGCACTGACGATGTTATAAAGTATGGAATGTTAAGACAAATGCTAACTTGTTTAGAATCAAGTACCTTGGTGAAGTCACTACTATGGTAAGAGCAGAAGGACAGACCTATGTGGCAGCCTGACCTGATTCAGAAGGCCGGCCGTCGGCCCTCCTCCAAAAAGTTCATTTTAGTAGTTCATTTTGGGGTTGTCTTCGGGTTAAAATCGATATATACGATTTATTATTATATTGATTGGTATATGCTGGTACGATCTAGCACAGCAAAAACGTGTTCGTAGCAATGTTGGTGGACATGCCTCGACGGTGGGCGGCAATGGCAACATTTCTGAATGGATTATTTCCGGTGATCATATTCGATCCGACTCATGCAACTGCGGATCGTAAAAGCCTTGTGCTAAAGCTTTAATTGGTTTCTCTATGTAAAATTCTGATTTTCATGAAATGTGACAAATATGTCACCTCTCTAGTAAGTCGATAACAGTGTCCATTATAAGGCTTAAATATTTTCCCGTAGTATTTTCAGAAACTGCACAAATTTTACATCTAGATATTTCTCACTTTAATGTTTATGAAAAATGTGAGTATAGTCAACTAATCTATATTTACCGCTGTGCGTATGTTACATAGGAACCCAAACTAGCCAAGTTATTACTAGGAACCCACATGCGTAACAACGGAAACATTAAATAATTTGCCATATATGTACTTTTAATACATTAGAGTACCCAATATATACATTTAGAAGTAAAACAAGCGCAGTTAATTAATGTTTTATAATTTACCAAATGACAGTTCGTACATCATGATACTACTAAAATGGATTTAAAAATAAATTGAGCCATTCATAATAAAGGATTCCAATCAGAAACATTGAACTGTCATAAGGAAATTAATATTTCGGCAAGTAGGATCAAGTGATACATGGTTTCGTTGCGAACAAGACTACTTAGCAGGCTGTGGCCTGCATGCGATCCCAACGCGGATTAGCAATTAAAGCCGCTCGCCGAAAGAAATACATGCCAAACGTGAGAGATTTATATCAATAATATGTGGAAGCAATACACAACTGCCGATCGTAAAATAAAGTAAAATATTACAAAATTTGTGGATACATTAAAATGTCTCTGAATAAAAGCATAAGACTCAGTTAGAGTATAAAATGGCGATCGCGGCTTGTACGGCGGTACCGCATCACTTTTAAAGACGAAATGAATATTACTTTGATGCATTTGGGATTAAAGTCCTCGTAAGGTTAGTCACCAGACATTTGGCACAACACGCACACACGCGGCCTTGAACAATTTACCAATTTATGTATTGTTTTAATATTAAGAATCTAACCTAAAATCGAGCAAATGAAATTAAGAATAAAAAACATTCTTAGTAACATTTTTGCCAAAACTTCCATATATTATTATCACATTTATATATAAATATCTAAGCTTTCATCAATTTTGATATTATCCACTTAATCTTAAACCTTTCATATTTAAATATCCCACTTGGCACAATTATAACGTAAATCCTTCGTTTGAATCAATAAAACATATCACGAACCAAACACCCATTACGCGAAGATTCCACTCTCACCAATAAACACTACGTTATCGCCTTAATTTCCAATGTTTTTCAATTATTACAGAATCAATACAAGAAAACATTATAAAGCTAACAAAGACAAAATTACAAAGAAAACGATCAACAAATGTCCCTTACAAATAAAACTCATACGTTTACTCCTTACTCTCCAACAATTACTATTATATCAAAAATATTTATATCCATCGTGTGTGGATTCTCACATCCGAGTCGGGGAGCGGCGCACGCGCTCGCTAGTCTCGTCAAGGCGTGGGCCCGGGCCTCGGCCGCGGCCACCTGTCTTTGGATTCGTTACTAACACCCAACGCACAACTCGCTTCCTTAAACCGTTGTACAACAAACATCATCATCAGCATGCATGCAGAAATTCCATGTATCGTTTAAACAAAATATTCTTACAGTATTTTCGCAAAGCATCCGTTTATCCATTGAGCCTCCTCAGTATAAAGCGATGTCGAATGTTTTTCGATCCTAGCTAATTTGTATCCCACACACACCCTTTCAAATTATATTTAACAGTAAATGTAGTGATTTAACAGATTAATCTATTAGTTTATAACAAAACAAAATATGAACTTCTCGTTTATATAATAATGGGATGGCCATCTGGTCTGGTTATATAGCTATTGTTTCAACGTGTGTATATGTATAACATAACTGTTAACTATTGACAACTATGATAGCTTTTACTTTACAATGTAGCAGAATAACATGGCATGAAAACAATATAACAATTAAATATATTCACGGCACTAAATTCATAATAACTGGCACTATCATTAAACAAAATAGTGTATATGAATAATATATATAATATATATATATTTCATTCAAATATTAATCATCAACAGAGATAATCCCGGGATAAAATATGGATTTATCAATAGTATTTAATTACAATTCACTACAATAATATAATTATGTAAACAACAACATTAGGTTAGGTCTTGACACACGCTACCGGGCTGGCGGGCTAGTGGCGCGGTGTGCGAGGGCCGAGGCTGAGGTGAGGCGGAGGCTGGAGGCTTACTGTGGGGCAGCGGCGCCGGGCGGGGGCGCGGCGCGACGGCGCCCCGGCGCGCTTGCCTGGGCCACCATCGCACGGATGCGCCGCTGCGCGCTCTGTAGATCGGAAATAGCGGCCTTACAATCGGTGCACACCACCACACATTGACGCGTTCGCTTATTGCATATCCATTGGATTCATATTATATATTATACAAACGACATTAATACATACTGGGGAAAGCAACACATTCAATTAATGATATAATAATCATTAAAATTTCAATTATTTAAACATTGTAATAATTCGTTTCTTCCAATCATTCTTTCACCACATCCATCGCTATTTTATAATAACACAGAGACCATATAATATCGTTCACATGTAGTTACAAAGTCCGTATTAAATATTACACAAATTAAAGACATAATTATATTCACATTTTTATTATAACAGTTGTTAGGTATACATACATAACATTCGCTATGTCATTAGAAGTGAAGTATAACTCACCTATGGAGGTGCATCAATGGATTTAATGGCCATTGAGATAAGTCATGGCACATTGCTCATGGACCCTTTACAGGTGGCTTCTTTACTCTCAGCCCGCTTCAGATGTCAGCTACAAAATGTAAAAATCTCATTATGCCACAGTGAGTCGATGAACTGAACAATATTTTGAATCAAATTCGCAATGCGGCAGCTGTCAATAAAATAATAAGGTACTTATCTTAGTAGTGTGTAAATTAATCTGCAGTCTTCTCAGCAGGAAGCATTTTTAAATAAAAGGCGGACTTGTAACCACATGTGTACAATATTATAACGCTTTCATATCATTCACATCTTAACACGATTTAATTCGCTTCAGCCCGAGTGTATAAAAACACATTGGTGCATACAATAATAGTTCATTATACGTATGTACATAAATATTTTTTCTTTATTAATTAAATATCATATTCCACAATATCAAACAAGCGACCGTTTAGGCGCAAAATGTCCAAAAGATAAATGTCGCAAAAATGTCACTGTGTGTCAATATCACATTCTCAAAATTTCAAAAACATTGACACCCTATCAGTTGCTTGCAGTGTCATCGAATAAATTCGAAAATTAATTAAATAGTTTGATCTATTAACTCTTTAAAATCAAATCTGATATTTCAGATAAATTTCAAGTATGATATCAATATAATGCAATAAAAATTAGTTCAAGGAAAAGTAATTCGGAAATTCACAAATGCGACTTGGACTTGGTGCGAACTCGTCAATTAGCGGTTGCTAGAAATCAAACACTTTGCACCTAAACAAACGTCTATCATAAATCCTTGTAACATAGGTGCTGCTATGCTGAATCAGACCTACATTCAATCTGTACCCGCAAATACAAAAATGGACTAAGTTTTTTGTATTACCACACAGTAAAGTCCCTTGCTCAATATGTAACATCTGACATCTTGCCCGTTCATAACTCATTCAAAGAGCGCGCGTTTCTTTGGCAACCTGTTGTACACACATTTATCCATTGCATGATAGAGAGGTCAACTAGGCATCAACACTGTTTTCGAGACATTTTTCGCAAGGTTATAAAAATAATATTAAAAATTGTATTTGTAATGTTTAATAGTTCAAAGTTAATCGTTTAATGGGATCTTTGAAATACTATGTAAAAAGAAGTTGCAATTGAATAGTGATGGATTATCTAATGAAATTATGTTGGTTATACATGATTATGGTAGACCGGTACGATATAATTTTAATATTTATATCTATGTATACCATCTCGGACTCCCATTTTTCTGTAATTTTAACAACATACAACAATAATAAGGAATTTGCATGGTACTTTAAGAGCCATTTACATTTTCACACGGATTTCTACGATTTTCAACTTCTTCGGATTTGAAGTTGAAATAAAAAAAAAAAACTGCAATACGTTGGTCATCTTCAGATTGGATATTTAATGTAACATATTTACTTAAATTAACTTGCATAATATTTAGTGCCCCATCTCACACAACCATTTCATGCAAAAGTTGCTGCAGACGCAATTTCGAAATTGTTAATCTATTACAACATTGATATAATAAATTGATAAGTTTTTTCAAAACTGTATAATACTGGAAATTGGAGATCCTAGAAAGGCAAATAAAATAAATGCCTTTACGACAAATATTTATTTAATATTATTTCAGTTTCTTTTCATTAATATTTTATTTTTTTATCTTTGATCTGTGATTTTTATTTTATTCTTAATTACATCTTACGTAACATAAGTATCTGTGTTTTATTATTAACTAGCTTTTGCCCGCGACTTCGTCCACGTAAATTTTCAATTCAATGTATAATAATGTGAAACAATTCAAATCATATTACAAATTGATAAGATGAAAAAGCGCCATCTAGTTGATTCTTGAAGAATTAATGCGTGCATTCATATGACGATAACTTTTTTAATGAACCGATTTTGATGAAACAAATTTTGAATCCTTTTCTAAGTTAAAAAAAGCAATCGGTGAAAGGTTTTAAGTAAATCAGTTCAGCACTTTCGGAGATTAGCTTGAGGCGGCATTCATTCAAATGACGATAGCTTTTTTTAATGAACCGATTTTCGATAAAACAAGCTTAAAATGCGTTTTTGAATTAAAACAAAGCAACTGGTGAAAGTTTTAAGTAAATCGGTTCGTTACTTTCGGAGATAAGCGTGATCATACATACAAACAGACAAACAAAAAATAAAAAAAAAATTTTTTTGCTTTCTATTATTCTTTTTAAGTATCTCTCTGTCCTTTTCAGTCAAAAATAATAAATATAAAGACAAAAAATTTTTACTGTTTTATTATATTATATGTATAGATTAACCATGTACTCTCTCTAACTCCTATGGGAATAAAATTACGGGATAAATAGTATCATGCCCTATCATCTAATTCAGCTTATAGTCTATCGAATACATGGAATTTTGGCAAAATCTAAGGCGGTTGTGCAGTATCGGCGTGATTGACAATCATTCAAACTTTCACATTTATGATATTAGCGGGAATAGTGAGATTTAAAAAGAAATCTATGTAAGACTAAATAAACTATATTAATTAATTTTAAAGAATCATGGCTTAAGATTTTTTGTCCCTCTCGACGCTCGTATTCCTCTGTTAATGTTGTGTAGTGTGACTAGCAAGCAACGCACACAAACAATAAGACGATGTTTTTACCTAAACCTGAGCGTACGATTTTTGTGAAACGGCTCTTAAAGGATGTCGCCACCGCATATCGAAATTATACTTCCTAGGCAAGTTCTGTATATTCATCTAATCTCTCTAGGTCACTATTAATGTAGTCAAAACATTTTAATTTCACGTTACGATAACGAATATGCTCTCCAACGTCTCGAATGCTATTTTGACACAGTCATTCTTAACAGACATATTTTATGTTATATCTAAGAAAATCCTGTGTGGCATGCAATTTGCTTTAGCTAGGTAAGTCATTGGTGTATGTTGGATACTAGCATTTAATATTTTCTGAATTAACTTCAAATGAGAACTTTTTTGCTCATTTCCATCTTGATGCAATAACCTTACCTATTGAATCCAAATGTATGTATATATGCATATATCAGGACGCTTCTATAACTTTACAAAGAATAACAAAAAGCTTGTGTTTAAAAAAATAAAATGGCGAATTTGTTTCAGGGGCATCACCACACCAACGTGATAGTCTTAAAATTATTGTAAGGTAAGGGGAGGTTACCTGGACGCTGTAGAACGGTCCGACGATGTGGACCGTGGTGTCATGGTCTTGCTGCGCACCCTGCTGCTGCGGCTGTTCGGGCAGCTTGATGAGCGAGCCAGTGACGCGCTGCAGCTCGCGCACGTTCTGCCCGCCCTTGCCGATGATGCGCCCAACCTGCGACGACGCCACTACGATCTCCACCGTCAGCCGCACGTCGTCCGACCCAGACATGAATCCTTCCTCCCGCATCTTCTCGAAGATCAGATATTGCGCCTGAAATTATATAAAATTTGTTCTCACTCGTGCATGTTACGCGAATGTTTCTTTGAATTTTAAGATGCACTATTTCTGCAGGTTCTTTAAGAGACATTCAAGTGATTCCATTTTATACAACAAACTTACTTCATGAGATTAGAAGAAAAGAGTGTCAAAGTGACAAGCGAGTAATGTTCACACACTACATTAACCGGATTTTATTTACGACTTTATATCTGCATGAATTCTTTATAAATATAAATGTTACGGCATTGTTAATGCTATTCTTACTGCTAGAGCAGAACAAAAAGTATAAAATATTAAGCACATGTATTTTTTATATATTTCAATAGTACCTTCCATTGGGCCTCAGGACTGCCGACAATTGTGACCTTACGCTCCTGCTGCGCGTTATTCTGCGCGTCGGCCTGCTTATCCTGCTCGAGCGGGGCGATCTTCACGGACGCGCTGCTGAAGCGGATGATGTTGCGGATGTGCGAACCCTTCGTGCCGATTATGGCGCCCACGGCATTGTTCGGGATGTACAAGTAAGTGGTTTCCTAAAATTATTTACTTTTCAGTATTCTTAAATTGATTAACTTATTAATTTGTATTTGACCCACTACCATAATAATAAATATTTGTCAGTTTATGCCTGAATAAGCAGACGGTTTGGATAATCGGTCGGTAGTTTATTACCCAACAAAAAATCATTTCTCATTATAATAGGGTATTGGACTACAATGAAAATATCGATTAATTACTTGTTAGCATAGAAATGAACATTTTTTAATGTAATTTAGCCAATTATTGGCTAAATTTCAGTTTACATAAAATGATCTTTAAGAGTAAAACATAAAATAATCTTTTTAAAATATCAACTTTAAAATAACTAAATCGCCATGTTTTACCACGCGACTTTTATACAGAAACAGACGTGACTTTTATATAAAAACACAGATGAATCTTAAATTACGTCATCTGCCGGTATACATAGACAAAATATGTCAATGTCAATAAATGTCAGTCAGAATTTCCACATAACGCCTTTGAATGCTTTGATCTTAATGGCAACACTGCAATGTCTTAATGGCACTGGTGACCTTGTCAGAATTGACAATGTCACAGACACACAATATCAATTGTATCGATTTGACAGTTTACACGCAGATAAGTTCATTATCATGTAACTGCGTTTTCGCGGGTTTTTATTTGTTTACACTTTGAAGATTTTAAGGATTTTATCGAAATATAGAGAGAGATATATTATGCAATAATGAATAGTTTAAATTTCAAGTGTTGTCAAATACTCTATTATATATTATTTGTTGATTTACCTGCGAATCCCCAGCGCCCTGTTGTGCGCCCCCCTGGCCAGCCAGGGGCGCATATATAGGCGGAGGGAACGGCGGAGGAGCTCCGCAGAACCCACGGCCTGTGGACATCATCGCCATTGGGTGCAGTCCCGGGAACATTATGCTTTGCGGCGCCAGCACCTTGACAAATACACATCTCAAAACCATGCCACTTTTTTGCCACTTATCAACGTGATGAGCAGTCTTTTATATACTCTCGTTCACAAATGTATATTTGCTTGTTCTTTTTCTTTATCATTTATTAATTATTAATAAGCAAGTATTCTTTCTTTTTTAGAAAAATACCTCACTATTACTCCACATACATTTTATTATTTTATAGATAATAGCTTGCTCTACCGGCATCCACATTTGAAATCTATTGTTGCTTTTGTTTTTATTAATTACTACATATTAAAATAAGATAAATCTATACATATAATAAAATTATAAATTGTCTGTACATTTGAGAGATTTAAAAAAGAAGTATTTAAGTAGAAGCCAAAACTATTATTTTTAAAATTTTAGATTTTCTGTTTGTAACTATTGCACGAAATTTGATGTGGTTTTCACAGTTGTATCGTAGAAGGCCTAAATTAAAATATAGCATATGTTTCATTTTGATACGCCGCTTAGAGCCAGATATTGACAATAGAAGTAACGCGCGGACGATGTCGCGGGCATTAGCTAGTATATAATAAACTAGATGACAGTGCCCACTTTGTTGGGCGTTAAAATCACACAAATAAATAAAATTGGAGTGTCTGTCTGTAATTTCAAAATAATTGGATTTTTCAAATTGCATAGTAGTATTTACCCGTTTCCAACACCAAAACGATTTTTTTTAGAATTTTTGTCTGTCTGTCTGTCTGTCTGT
>JADGIL010008681.1:1191-14612 GCA_020352625.1 Cactoblastis cactorum | reverse complement strand
CTTATGATGTTACATACATACTCGTATGTAGCTGCGTGGAGCTAGTGTGTCGTTTCTTGTTACTGAACTACTGCAGACTAGCATTAAAATACTTACTTTTCTGATTTTCCGTGAAAGCTGATAAGACCTATACTTACCGACACACGACAGACAGGGTAATGGTTAAGGGTAATGGTTTGCTAGACCGCTACTCAGGAAGTCCACGGTTCGAACCCGGTCAGGTCATGATGGAAAATTATCTTGACTGGCTTGGGATTTGGATGTTTATCTGTATGTTTATTTGTTATAAAATATAGTGTCATTGAGTTGGTGACCCAAAAAACATGCCTCGAACTTATTTTTGCCCTCAATTTGTGTTATTTGTCTTTTTTTATGTCAGAGGGTGGCAATCGAGTCACGAGATGTTAAGTGATCGCCGCCGCCCATAGACAACTGCAACACCCGCGGGGTTACAGAAGCGTTGCCGACTTATAACAAACCTCCGGTTCGGCCTCCGGCTCTCCCACTCACCGGACGGAGCATGGCAAACTATCATCATAAACTTTTGTCTTTATAATATTAGTAGGATTAGCAGAAAGTAGGATTTAGAATGCTTTAAACATATCTATAATACTTTGATAAATTTATGTTGAGCTGCAAAGAAAAGTTAAAATAAAAAATTATCTCCTGTTAAAACATTTATTTGGATTATATTACAACAGATATTGTACATGTATTAGGTTATTTATAAAAGGCATATTGGAGATATTTAATGACATAAATATAAATCAATTGGGACATTACGCAATTGACAACTCGAAAGTGATAGCGAAAACAATATCGAATAAAATGTACGGGATTCACAAAAGCCGCGCTGTCGCCTTTTTATACAACGAAGCGGCAAACAAGCATGCGGCCCGCCTGATAGGAAATGGTCACTACTGTCAATGGACGCCTGCAACACGAAAGGGTTGCCACACACGCGTTTCAGAACCCTGGATAAATCTTTTCAGGATTAATCCACATATTAGGTTCCCTTTGAAGTGCACAGTGCGTTCGCTATCATAGGTAGTGTTAATCGGTAGATTTCGCTATGATTTTCGAGTTGTCATTTAGATACAGCCCTTTATTATAATACTAAGAATAGAAGCTTTAACAAAGTAACGTCAATTCGAATCAGTCGCCCATTTTGTTAGTACAGTTTAGGTTCAATTCTATGGCATCATTTATAGTACATTTAATTTCGCCTACGTAACATGTTTATAAGTAAATCACATTTTTCGTGTATGACATCCAAAACAAATGTATTTATGCATAATAATTGATTTTGTTACTAACATTATGTATATCTAAATCTTATGAAATGCACTTGACGGCATTATAGTATTATTTATGTACATTATGTAAATAAAATTGAAAAATCAACATCTACATTATAAAGATAAATTGGTTTCCTAATCATATACATAGGTAAATATCTCATAGTTCACACCTATTCCATCTTAATGATAAAAAATTGTGTGATCATAACACTATACTTAAAAACTTAGCAACCCAGCCTGATCCCCTGTTACTTCTATTCGAAACGAAAACTATCTTCACATAATTATCATCGCTAGTATATTCCGCAGGGGTTTCTGAACAATAACTAGACAGAAAACTGTCTTCCCTGTTCATTAATTGGACGTAATTGTTATCACAGTCCACTCCGAGGTCAAATATGTCAAAATGCAGTCTCAACCTCGTGCCATGAGGGACTTCCAGTTTCCACTCACAAGTCCTCGTCTGCCGATATATACTTGGGTACATTGGACTCGTCACTATACCTTCAGTTCCAAAAAAGTAGCCTCCACAACCACGACCCTTATCTGTCGCCATATAAGTTATGTCATATGTAATATAATAATTATCCTCGAAATGATTGTGTAACAAGACATTGTTACCCGTAGAAAAGACTGGATTTTCAAACGACTGCCCTTCACGTATAGTCAAGAGTTTTTTGGACGATGTCGTTTTTCCGTCATACAATTCAAAATACACTTTAGTTAAATATAAGGAATCAATCACACTGAAATATAATGATATCGTGTAATTTTCCGGAACACTTACAAGTGTGTAGCAATCAGATAAATTGTGAGGTTCTGGCTCAGAACTGCTGTGTATTTTACCGTAAAGACCTGTAAAATTCCGACCACAAAAACCAACCTCGGACACTTCCACATCCATTCCTTTTAATGGTTTTGGTACAGTTTCCGTAGTAGTAATAACGTTAATGGTAAAGTCACCCTTAACATAGATGTCGACAGATTTCTTGGATCCACATATTATATACTGTTCGGGTGTTAAGGAATCGTCAAACGTCCCATAACTTCTTAATAATGAATAGCCTAACTCGTTCTCATAGCGCCAATTTACATAATCCTTTCCAAATAACCTGTTGCCTGAGAAAGAATCTCCGGATATAATGATTTTGTCTTTATCACAAACTCCATTGGATGTCCCTGGTTGTAAATCCAACTCGTTAAAATGTATATGTGTGAGTTCATACTCGGGTTTGGTAAATTTATACACACAGTGAATACCACGTGGAATTGAACCAATATTGAAACCAGGAGACTTGACGCGTTGGGGCACGTCTGTTACATTAAATGTAGATGGACCGCAAGCTGACTGCTGGACCGTCAAACTAGCTGTGAAACCTGAGCTGGTTATTTCGCCGTCTGTCGAGAGCCTTATTCCCAATTTATTACCTGATGTTATCAATTCGGGAGGAAGAGTATGCCCACAGTATTCATTGATAACAATACTGTCCGCTTCTACTCCGTCCTTAATTTGTAAAACATCACAGTCACATTTACCATAACCTAAAGCAGTTTGGTTGACGTCCCGACATGGAGCTATATGGAAAGATGAGAAAGAAACTTTTATGACGTGGTCTAACGGTGCTTTAATATTCCACTTGCATTCTAAGAAGTTTTCATAGGAAAATTTAGAAGTTATATGCGGAGATGTCAATGTATAAGTAGATACTAAGTCAATATCCCCACCACATCCAACTGACTCTGAGTAAGAGAACATAACATCTATTTTGAAACCTTTAAATGAAACGTATGAGTCAGTTATGAACTGGACTGTCATTGTATTTCCCTTGCTCTGTATCGTGGTTGCAGATTTTAAGGTACTGCAAAGAAGTGCAAGACGTTTGTCTATATCTATGTAAGAACCTTCATACAACGCTAAATAATCAGCTTCACATCCAAATGATTGTTCTAGATGAAAGTAAGCAAATTTTAATAACACTACCTTATTTTCCGGAGCTTCAATGATCCAAGTACAATTTAAATCATTATTGTAAACATCAAGCGAACCTGATGTAATTGCAGTAGGTTTACGAATTTTTCCACCACAAGAATAAATGGAAAAAGCAATTTTAAAACCTTTTCTCTGAATACTGCTATCAGAATTAAACTCAAAATCAACTCTATTAGATATAGCATTTAATTTGGGGGTCTCTGTTCCACAATATATATCGTAAAAATAGTCATAGTTAATTGTCAAATTGTCATTATCACACGATCCAAGCTCACCTTCTATATCGAAGTCTAAAAACGTTATTTGAATTTTTTTGTCTGGAGCAACAATTCTGTAAAAGCATGTCTTAGATGGACGGTAGTAGGGATAGCCAGGGCTGTAAATATACTGTTCTGTAGTTGTAGCATTATATGTTCCACCACAGATCGTCGTCCAACTAGCTTCAAAACCTTCTAAATTTACTTTATCATCAGTACGTAGAATTATTTTGAGGCGATCGTATGTGGAGTTGATTGCGGGTGGTAAATCGCGTCCGCATAGTCTAGCTACTTCACTGTAATTGCCATATTTCCAATCATAAACTATAAGAGCATCTTTGGTGCAATTGGTAGTCGTTTCGATTGCGAATCTGTTGGTGAACTGTAGAGACACACGAAACCCTAATTCATTGGACACAAATTCCCATTCACACTCCAAATTGCTGGAATAACTTTTCGGATAATTTGGTGAAGAGATTTTACCGGGGAAACTATATCTACCACCACACTCTGCACCCATGGTGCTCGCGGACACTTTGATGTCGGTCAAATTTGGTGTCTTCATATGATATTCTACAAAAATTAAATTGTATGAAACCTTAAGTGGTTCCTTTTGTGGTTTTTCTTTACAATATTCAGCAATAGGATAATATCCGAGTACGTCATATCGGTTAATCTTTATAAACTCATCAGCACAACTTAATTTGAAGAATCCATCTAGCTTTATCTCAGTTCGGATGAGGCCTACAGTAGACATTGAGTCGAGTTGCCATGCACAATCGATTGAATTGTTAAACGATTTCGGAATGTTTAATATACTGCTAGGAGATTCTCCAATGTGTATAGTCCCACCACATGGCTGTAACATCCATTGCACATCAAATTTTAATTGCTTACCGCCAACTTTCTTTGCAATAAACTCAACGGTTCGACTCGGTATTCTGTACGAAAATTCAGCATTACAGATAGACATTGTAAATTTTCTGGAAAATTCGATTGATGATTTTATTACAAATTTAGGATCGAAATAGAGGCAACGTCTTCTGGTGGCGGGAGCCGATGAATTTATATATCCCGTAACAAGTAAAGTATTGTACATATCGCTACTAAGCGAGATGTCATCTACTTGACTAACATCTGCCTGATATTTCCAAGAGCAGTAAAAGGGTTCGTCTAGATCTAGTGACGCCAGACGCCCTGTGATTCCAGTCAGTACTCCTCCACATAAGGCGGGTTCATTAGAACTAAATTTTGCTCGGAATCGGAACGGGCCATCATGAGTATTTCGTACACTAACAGTCATTTTGTTCCCAGTAGACTTAAACGTGGTATTATCATTCGCTATATCATATTTAAATTTATATACTATATTCTGTTGGAAATCTCCTTCGCTTATATATAAACTGTATTTTCCAGAATCGAGAATTTCTAACGATACCCTTCGTCCCACATCTGGTACTGTAATTCTCCAACTGCAGAAGAATAAGCTTGATGATCGCGGATATCCCGGAGTAGTGAGGTAACCTTCAGATGTTGTCAATATTTCATGACATGTAGGCTGAGATGATTTGAATGTAAAACGAAAACCAATCGATTTTATATCTGTGGGGTAAAAACTAGGCGTGCCTATGTAAAGTTTTACTGTAACTTTGTTTGATGAACTCTCAATAGCGGATTTATCCCATGAAATTGATTGACAATACTGCTTTAATATCTCATTTGTGTTGCTCTCTGGTTCCAATTCTTCAACTGTAACTTTTGTACCGCACTCCGATTCAGATTCCGGCAAATTCATAATATGGGGTGTTATTGTCAATGAGTGTCCTTCTCCGCCTATAATATGCCACTCGCAAACTGTTCCTGGAGGTAAATGTATTGTGTTAGGATATCCAGGTGATGTCACTTCACCTTCCAAGCTGCTTATTACACCACCACATACGTCAATAGAGACGTTAGCTTTGAATCCATTATTAGGCTCTGTCAATTCCGTTACATAATTTATCGTAACCGCATTATCAGTGGTTTTGATTGTTCCAGGATTAGCAGTACAAAAACGTCCTTTACTAGGGGAGAAGTTTGATGAGCCATCACGTATTTCAACATATTCCGATATGCAATCATCGTCTTTTTGAAGATCAAACCGTTCTATGAAGTCGACTCTTAATCTTTCACCAACTGGTGCAGTGATATGCCAATTGCATTCAGTGTAAGGATCTGGGACATTCGGGTAGTGTGGCGAACTTACTACTTCCCAAGTCTTATCCGCGTCTAAATGAGCAGTAACTCCACATGTACTTTGAACTTCTTCGTAATATATTTTAAAGTTTTGGAAGATTTTCGTCTTACTTAGAATGTAACTTACTACCAGATTATTCCCTATAGTTGTCATTTCACTTCTATTCTCGTGTGCATAACCGCAATATTTTCCGTCAGCCAGCTTAGGAGATTCTAGAGACCCGCCGTTGTGAAGAACAACATAGGTTTGGCAGTCATTTTCCTCGTTAGTTATGTTGAAATACGTAAAGCGTAACTTAATACGGCGACCCGGCCGCACTTTGACCTTCCAATCACACCTGTAAGGTACTTTTCGGATGTAATGGTTAAAATCATTTGTATCTGCAGTAATTTCTCCGGAGGGGTCAGTTAATGTTGCACCACATTCTGACATTAACATAGCAAGAAAACCTTTTTTAGTGTAAGAAAAATCACTAGTGAATGTGATTTTGATGTAAGAAGAAGCATTAAAAGTTTCTATTGCTTCTGACTTGAGACAGAGATTTTCTTTTAGTGGTTTCCATTCCGCTGGAACGTCTGATGTGTAAATTGAAACATAATCGCCATATAAACACGGATCACGTTCTTCAACTTCAAATAGAACAAAATTTAATGACAAATGTCGGCCATGGGTAGCTTTGAATACCCATTCGCAGTTCAAGTTATCGTCATAATGCTCAGGATAATTGGGCGTGGTAAAATGTTCTACACTCCCGGGCATAACTGTTTTAGTGCTGTTAAAACCACAGTTAGGTCTCTGAGTTTCGTCATCAATATCTGTGTCGTCTTGAGACCATCGGAGATGAAACAATGCCCCCTCATTCTTCTCATTCAGTGTCAATTTTATGTACGCAGAGTTAAGAGTAGTACGTACTACCTCTGTTTTTGTATGTAACGCTCCACATAGTTCTACCAAGAGAAGTGCATCATCGTCGGGGCCATCATATATACTTAATTTATCATTACAAGTTTCACTGTGAGTGTGTATTATTAATTTATCGATTTCAATATTAATAGGTTCATTCCCGGTGGAGATTCGCCACCAAAATTCACCTGAACCATCGTACGGCTTTGGATATAAGGGCGAAGCTATCTCGCCTCTTTCTATGTCAGTGATTTCGTTTCCATGCAAGAATTCGTAATTTATAATGAAGCCAGGCCCAGAATTTTTATTATCGCTTCGGAATTTGATGTATATTTCAGAAGCCACAGTGCTATTCACTGGCAGAACACTACCACAGTAAAGGCCGAGTAATCGACCAGCTCCATTCTTTTCACGAATTTCTAAATAATCTTCATTGCATTCTTCAGAATATGATATATCAATCATTATTATATTAACAGCCACTTTGTTACCTGCAGACGTCTTTAGATTCCACTCGCAATCAGCATTATTTGGATATGGGACGGGGTAGTTTGGAGAAGTTATCACTCCACTTTCTGAGGTTAACGAGCCTCCACAAGAAGTGTCCGCTGTAGAAAAATGTGCTGAGAAAAATCCTCTAATTCTGTCCTCTCGAGTTCCAAGTACGACAGTGAGCGCGCTACCATGACTTACGATAGTCGCCGGTACTTTGCGTCCACAATATTCGTCAATCAAGGGTGCATCCTCATCATTACCATCGAGAACCCGAAGATATGAGTTAGGACACGTCTGGTTCGACCTTTGATCATAATTAATGGGCAATGACAAATGTGTTATTGTCAAAGATACTTTTTGTTCCAATGTCGGTGCAAGGATGGTCCAAACACAGCTTGAATTTGAAAAGCTTTTAAAGTTTTCGTTGGTTATAAACCCGTTTTCTGACGTATCACTGGTTTTTATGACGCCACCGCATATCATGCTGAAATTGGCTTTAAATCCTTTAGCTGTTTTAACCTCGTTACTTACAAATTGCACGGTTAATATATTGATTTTAGAAACAAAATATTTTCGGTCGGTTGTTTTACAAATTCTAAGTGAATAATTACTTGTCCGAATATTCTCACTGTCATATAATTTTACAGAATCATCACAACTATCACCTTCATTATTCAGATCAGCATCAGTGAACTCGATTGCTACACGATGACTGCGTGGCACTGTTATCGTCCAAATACAATCCAAATTATTTTCATAGTTCTTGGGATAGTTTTTAGACGTTATAACACCAGATTTTGTTTTTATATAGCCGCCACAGAGAGTGTAACTAGCACTGAAGGTAACCGCGAAATGCAAATCTTTCAATGACGAATTTTTGATTAGTTTGACTAATGCAAAATTCGATGTTGTCTGAACAGTTGCAGTATTATGACAAAACTTTGTGAGAAGTGGAAATTTTTCAGTTGGTCCGTTATAAATTTCTATAGCATCGGTTTCACAATTATTTGTTTCCAACATATACACTTTTATAAATGTAAGATACATGCTAGTTCCCAAAGGAGTTTCTATCAACCATTCGCACTCCATCTGATCACTGGAAGTCATGGTCTTATTCAAGATACCACTCCTTTTCTTAATATGTCCACGGCAGCCATAACTCACCCACTCTAACCTGAATCCTGAATGAGACTGGGGAATTGAAGATCCTTTCTTTGCGTTAAATTTTACTTGTAATACATTTCTCTTTGAGGTAATAGGATTTGGCCAAGTACAAAGTTGAGCGGATTGATTTATAAGAGCTGGCTCGTTAATCAAAAGATAGTCGATGCAAGTATTACGATTAGTACTTTCGCGCGTTAATCTTGAAATTGTAGTTCGACTGTTATAAAAACCAGGTGGTCTGTTTAAATACCAGAAGCGGTTTGCTCTCAGATCAAAATCAGTAAATGTCATGTTAACTTTATTACCTTTAGGCAAATTTATCGTCCACGTGCAGTTCCTCACGGGATAGCTGCCCGGGAAGTTTAGAGATTCAATAATACCGTACGTTCCTGTAATATTATTGTTACAAATAGCGTTATAAGTGAGCAAAAATCCTGGACCGGTCAGCAAGAAATCGGATTTGAACTTTACGAATGCATAGTTACTTGAAGTTTCCATCACCCTATTTTGTGATTCTTTGCAGAACCGACCTAATTTGGGTGCCTCGGGATCACGACCGTCATATATTTCCACATAATCATCACAAAGGTACTCCAAATGGAGAGCTGAAAATTTCATCGATATCCTTGATCCCGGATTAGTTACAATTCTGTAGAAACATTCGGAATTTTCATTATAGTTTTCCGGGTAATTGGGTGACGATATGGCTCCTGTTGAACTAGAAAAAGTACCCCCACATCCAGAAATTGTGCTATCCCATTCTATTTTGAAACCACGACCACTGATCATGAAATCAGAATGAAAATGTATATATACAGAGTTTGCTATTGTTTTAATAGATTTCCACTGGAATTCACCGCAATATTCGCCAATCAACGGGGAATTCACTGTTGGTCCATTTCTTAATTGTAGATAATCATCACACTTATCATTTCTATAATTTTTTTCTTCGATATCGAATTGAGATATATTGAGTTTAATTTGTTGCCCCGTTGTAACTTTGATTGTCCAAGAACAATCGAGATTTTTGCCATATCTCTGCGGCCAACCCGGAGAATATATAACTCCATGGTTTTGTATATAAGTATTTCCGCATGTTCCTGTATCCAAGACTTTATATGTTACCGTAAAACCGTCAACTTTAACTGAATGGTCAGATACAAACACGAGTATAAGATTGCTAGTGGAAATCGTCATGGTCGGAGGCGCTTTGAAACCGCAAAATTTACCCAAAGAAGTTTTCGTATTGTCATCAGCAGTAAAAAGCTCCAAGTAATCCGCCGTACAGTCTTGCGTGTTTTCAATATCGAATCTTTCCCAACTCAGTTGTATGTCTTTCCCAGGGGGTGCTAATATAATCCACGTACATATCTGATTATTTTTGTATTTGCCATCAACTGAAGGATGACGTATGGTGCCAACTGGAGCCCGATAGATGCCTCCACATTCGATATCAACGATTGTGTAGTTAGCATAGAAGCCACCGCCAGATTGGCTCATATCAGAATTAAACCGTACATACATAATGTTGAGTGATGAAGTCTGTATAGGAGGAATTCTATTGCCGCAAAAATTCCCTAAAAGTGTAGCATTTTCATTAAAACCATCTCTTATTTCCACCTTGTCAAACTTACAATTCGTGTCTCCCTCAACGTCAAAGTCTTGGAAGGTAAGTTGTATAGCTTTGCCAGGAGAGGTTTCGATTATATATTCGCACACTCTGTTATCAGGATAAGTAAACGGATATCCTGGGGACTTGATAACACCACTGTCACCTTTTACGTAATAGTGGCATAAAACTTTGTAATTGATTTTAAAACCATCTTTCCCAATAGATCTATCTGTTTTGAATATCATGAATACATTATTTGAAGTTGAATTAAGCGTTATTTTTCTATCTAAGCTACCGCAGTAGGTTCCCATTATAGGAGCTTCTGTTGAAGCACCATCATATATTTTTAAATAATCACGCCTACAGTTTCTGGATCGTTCTAAATTGAACATTTTAAAGTCTAATTGAATTTGAGTGCCTGGACCTGTCCGTATTTTATACTCACACAACAAATTATTTAAATAAGAACCTTCGTAAGAAGGTGAAGAGATTTCTCCTTTATCACCACTATAGAAACCTCCACAGCCCGGCACGCCTTCAATAGGAGCGTAAATTATTTGGAACCCCTTGCCAGAACTGTGCGCGTCGGAATGAAAATGTATAAAAAGTTCTGGACCAATGGATTGCAATGGAGGAGGTTGGATTGAACTACAGTACTTTTCTAGGAGCTGGCCTGACATCTGTTGACCATCTCCGTCGTAAATCGCTAAATAATCAAAGTCGCAATTGTCATGCGTCTCTAAATCTAATTGGAAAAAATGCAATTGGATTCTTTTATTTAAAGTTGTCGTTAAATGCCAATAACAGTCTCTGTTAGGAGGATACTTACCAGGAGAGCCGGGAGAGCTGATGGTGCCATGTACTGTCGCATTCACTTCTCCGCCGCAGACAGGCGCGACGCTGTTCCAGTGGAGCGCAAACCCGTCACTCCCACTAGCGCTGATTGATAGAAACCAGAGATACAAATTATGCTGGCTTGACACAATATTGCCTCCCTGTGGTGGATCATTACCACAAAATCTTCCCAATAAAGGATCAGCTGTGCTCCGTCCATCGTGAATTTGCAAGAAATCAAAATTACAGTCTGGCGACCGCTCTAAATTAAACCTACTGAATGTTACATTGATTACTTTGTCCGGAACAGTACGGATAATCCAGGCGCACTTTGAGTTACGTGCATACGTCGTATTAGTTAACGGATAAACAAGACTTCCTTCTTCAGCGCGTAGAATACTTCCACAATGAGATCTATCCTGGCAAAGCGTCCCTGTATACTGTGCTGAACATTCGCATCTAAATCCCAGCGCCATAGTGTTATCGGGATGACAAACACCACCATTCTTGCATGGATTGATCGCACAACTTTCAGCTTGAACGTCGCAATGAGCACCGCTGAATCCTCTTATGCAGTAACACGTATAACCGTGACGAAGCGTGTGGCAACGGCCGTGAGGGCCGCAGGGATCACTTTTACAACTTAAAGTGCCGTTATCAGAAGAAACATAGCATCCCTGAAGACCAACGCCGTCGCCGTTCATACCTTGAGGGCATTCACAAAGTACACCGCCACTTGTATCCACACAACGTGCGGACGGGTGACATCCTCCATGGTCAATGTTGCAAGAACCTCTCCAGTTGCAAGTGACGCCGTCGCCCTCATATCCTGAAGGGCAAGCGCCGCACATGCGCGACCCGATCGTATTATGACATGACACCAGCAAGCTGCAGCCGCCGTTAGAAGTTGCACATTCGTCAATGTCGTAGCAAGCATAACCATCGCCTTCATATCCGCTGGGGCATTGTCCACATGTGAAGGATCCGGGAAGATTGATACATGCTACCTTTGGATTAACAGAGCACCGCGGGCCCAAACTTGTATCACATTCGTTGATGTCCGTTAAACATGCGACGCTGTCATTATTGGTCCATCCTTGGTCACATATACATTTGATACCATCACTGGAATCCACAGGCACACATGTACCGTGGCCGCACATCTCATAGTTGCCAGCAGAACAGTCGAGCTTTCTCTTTGTGCAGTGTGTCCCGAACCATCCAGTTTTGCACCTACACTGATAAGAACCGGGCAGCTCGATGCATTCAGCTCCATTTTGACATCCTAGATCAGTTCCGGCGAAGTTGCGGCATTCTTTGACATCGATATCACAGTTTCTCCCTTCCCAGTTTGATGGACAGAGACAATGGAAATCGCCGAGTAAATTGAGGCATGTCCCTCCATTTTGACAAGTGTGAATCGTACACTGATTGTCCGTCCAGCTATCTATTTGGCGTTGCAAACGGTTAAGTTTCGTGGACAGTCTGTTCACTCTCGTTGACAGCGCTGAAATGTTTCGAAGGAGATCATCTTGTGATGGGAACTTGCTCCTCTCTAATGCTTGCAGCCTGTTTAATATTTCGTTTGAATCGTAAGGGAGCTCAGCATTGTTTGGCTGCGAAGGTCCGCTTCGTGTAGAGGTCAAGTTGATAAGATTTGTATCGCCAAAGAATACGCTGGAGTCTGGGCCATTGGTGCGTAAATAAATGCTCTTTCCCATCGCCGGTTCAAGAATGAGGTCTCCATTAGAAGTTCTGATCTTCGCTCGGTCATTATAACTGCAGTCGACGTTAAACAACCATATGGCTAAAATTATCGTAGTTAATAGTTTTTTAGACATCGTCCATGTGTTGCTTGGTTGGATTCAGAGCGAAGACTGATGTAGTGCCTGCTATCTAGAGGCAAGAGGCATTCTAACTACGCCCCCTGCATCTGGCCGAAGATTTAGTTCCACACCAAATGAGTAATTAGTGATAAGTAATCCCGTTTATCTAGAATGTTTGATACCAACTGAATGCTCCAGAAAGATACAGTAACTAAAAAACAAAATATTTATATTCAAGTAAATTAGTTTATACTTTTGAATCCTCATTTTAGCGTTTTGCTTTTTTTGTTGCGAAGATCGAGTACATATCACAGACCCGTAATCACGATTATCATTTTTTTTACATCAAACGAGCAGGTGGGTCACGAGGTGTTAAGTGATCACCGCCGCCCATATACAACTGCAACACCCGCGGGGTTACAGAAGAGTTGCCGGCCTGTAAAAAACCTTCGGCGAAGGTTTAATATGAGTAATAGTATCCCCATTTGGGGAGGGCGGAGAAGTTGGGCTCCCGCTTCACAGCAGCTTTCAATCAGGGAGATTGAAATCAGACAGAAAAATATTATCAAGCCCTTCCGGCATAAAAGGGACCGAAACCGCTCGAGTTTCTTTCGGCATTTCTTCTCAGCAGTGGTCGTTTTGAAATGCTGGTAGTCTATAGCTTGATTAAGATTTAAATATTTACTAGAGGCCGCCCGCGACTTCATCCGCGTGGAAACCCTATAAAACTCAATTAAGAATCAATCCCGCGGGAACTCCGGGATAAAAAATAGCCTATTTGTTATTCTGGGCCTTCAGCTACC
>JADGIL010008659.1:0-15181 GCA_020352625.1 Cactoblastis cactorum | reverse complement strand
TCTGTCACCAGGCTGTATGTATCTCATAAATCGTAAAAGTTACACAGTTGAAATTTTTACAGTAATTTATTTCTTTTGCCACTTCAACAACAAATACTAAAACAAAAATAAAATATTTAAGGGGGCTGCAACATAAAAGAAATGTGATTTTTTTGCTCGATATTGATAACAGTAACAGGTACATACTTGAATTCTTTATAGAATATATTTTAAATATGTTAAATTCTTTATAGAATATGGTTAAAACATGAAAAAATAAATAAATTTATTAAAATTAAAAGCATACAGCAACCGTTATTATTTTGCAATAATTATCTCGATAAGATAGAAATTTGAAATGATCCACTTCGTTAACTTTTCTTATAGATAATAATGGTACGGAACCCTTCAAACGCGAGTCTTACTTCGGCCGGTTTTTCATTCTTCTAACGAAAGAAAATCGCCAAAATTGATATGACTTCAAATAAATTTTCAATGTTATATTTTATTTAATTTGATTGGCCATCCTCCTTTATACGTATTTAAATTATTTGTTAGTAAAATTCACATCTTAAAAATGTATGTTTTGTCAATGTTGGAAAATTAAATAAACCTATATTAATAACATCCTGTACGTCACAAAGATAAAAGTAATTACCGGATTTTATAATGTTACGTAAAATTTATCTTAGTTAAATATTACAAAGAGATACGGAAGGATTATTAGTCACACCTTGGTTACTTTGTTTCAGGGTTACAATGAAAATTCCCACTCAATTAACTGTTCCGTAGGGTTCTGGAGTATAGTTTTAAATTATGATTTACGCTATTTTTTAATGCAAAAATTAAATTATATACATAGGTATTTTTATTATTACTTTATTAAATATGCATTTTTACTCAAATCTCAGATTTAATTATATATAAAATAATATTATAAAAATAAACTTGAATAAGGAGCATTAATTGAAATATGTATAGTTCTGTTGTATTAAATTTATATTGATTATCTCTTTTCTAAGCACATTTGCAGAAAATATAACTTAGTAGGTACCCATTTTATTATTTTAACAACTGAAATAATGAAAAAGCAACTTAAAATGTTGCTACATGTATCATTTTATCTCCGAGCGATGTTTGCATACATAATCATTGAACACAAACTTTTTACGTCGATTTGTCACCACAAATCCGAGATAACGTATCAGATATACATTGTCAGATGTTTTGAGAACAAATCATTCAATTACAGCTCTTAAAACGGGGAAATAGATGTTACTTTTGAATATCTTGAGATGTATCTCGAAAAGAACAAGTGCTAAGAAATCTTAAGATTTCATTAGTCAAATCACAACGATACAAGATGTATCGAATGAAGTTTTAAATCAAAATGGTGTTGAAGTGTTGATTTTAAAAATCGTGTTTTTTTTGCAAGTGTTCAAGTGAATCTGCCTAAATTTATATACATTTTCCTCCAGACTATTTGTTAACAAATAGTCTAGTGTAGTGAAAGAAATCAGTTTTCAACTAAAGTTACTAGTGTTAGCAACTTATAGTTAAACTTTATAAAGTTACTTTTCATTCGACACTATTTAATTTAAAATATCAAAAATAGGTTTTCAAATTTCTTGAAACACTTCTAAATAACGTATTCAAATTTCGTTTATCCCAAAACCATTTATTTATTTATAATTATATAAAGTGTGTGACTTTCGCAAGACATTGGGCTAAAACATTATTATATAATCTTTGAGTTATATATCCGAGCACGATGGCACCATGGGAGGAATTTTCACCAACGGTCGGGGAATCAATATCAAATGCTTCGATAGCCGTCATTGCAGCGTTTAGCACCTTATTGATCATGAGTTTCGTGGTCATGTGCGTCAAGGTCCATCATTATGGTAATTTCATCTATTTTCTATAAATTATTTTGTAAATTGTTATGCTGATTTGTTGTTATAATTACGTAACATAAATATAAGTTTCTAAAAAACTGAATAGATTTCATTAGTTTCATTATTAGTATTCATTATCGAGATTGTTTTGGTATGCAGAATTTATATTGCTCAAGAGTTATTCGTCCTAGAAAAAGGAGACAGGAGAAGATAATAATTATTACAGATTGTGTGCACCATCTGTGTCTTCATCTAAACATCGCTTCATTCAACATTGAAGGCCAACGCTCTCATTAAAAACGCCATAGAAGTTATTTATATCATATCTAAAACACAAAACACGATATGACAATTTCTATGAGAACCCTGTTTAACCAAATTCGTAGCAATGTATACTTAAAGCATACTTCTTATTTTAGTAAGAGATGCATTCCCTGAGACTTATCCCCAAGATTGTTGTAATCTCAATGCGATATGTCAAACGATAAGATATAGGTAGATTCAAGATTCCGTGAAGTCTTCTCAGATGATAGTGTTATTGAACAGTCAGTGGAACAAGACAGTGCGGCGAATTGTGTTCAAAATGATTTCGATAAAGAAAATAACAATAAAACTGTAAAAATGCGTGAAACAACATCATTCTAGTAATTTGCCAAAGTAAATTACTAAGAGTGTTATAATATTGAAGCGCTCAGATAATTTGTGACAACAAATTTTTTGCGAGTGTTGTCAACCTTTAAGTATTGTACGAGATTTACGCAAAGGGAATTTGTGATTGTGGAATATTTAGAAATGCAACTGACCAAATTGAAGATAATATTTGTGTGCATCAAACAATTTGAAATATTAGACAAATCATTGACGAAATTTCACGAAACTGAGAGAAAATTAATGACATATTAAACCCTAAATTGGAAACGAAAGATAGCATTATTTTCTCGGCCATATTTATTTACAATCAACCAAAATGCCTCCAATGTTTGGAAAACCGAACTATAACTTCGAATCAGGGGAAGATTACGGTGAATATAAATCTGGAGATGACACGACAAACATGAGCCTGACCCACATGACCTTCTGGTACTTGATGGTCCTGGTAGCCATGCTACTAAGTTGGCTGATCATATTCTTCTGCTTGAGAATTATCGCTCTAGGTATAATATCGTCAAGATAAGTTTGAGATTCTTATCTCTTGTTTTTCTTATTGTGACGCAATGTTGAAATAGTAGAGTGTTAGACGAGACCGGGATGTTATCAATTCCCTTACGAGATGTGAAGAGACGCCCGATCTGAGGCGAGGGCATCTATATTCGGCTAAGGATTGCTTGATGAAAGGAAAATAATACATTTATTTCGTACATAATATTAATTAAAATTAAGGTGACTAAAAGAACACATAAAATAACAATGCACCAAAATGCAAAATGCCCCGAGCGTTTGTAAGATCAGATTATTAATTTGCATTTTTGTATATTTGGCTATATCTATTGTGCGTTAGATATAAATGGTATAATAAAAATAATTAAATATTTTTGGTTAATAAGTTTCATTTCTGTAACGCTTGGGCCTAAAATAGACGATCTCGTTTTTTTAATTTTTAAAATTCATTTTGGCCCTTGCTTACGGAATTAATTGCTATGAGCTTTTCACACACGCGGTTAGGATTCATCTTCTTCGACCCTTTACTTGAATTAAACATACACTACTTTTCGGGTATGAAATTTGAAAATATGGGTTTTTCCGATCTATGTAGAAGCACCCAAATATCACCGGCTTCCTTACTGAGTTTGACATACAACTAATTAAAATATTGTCTTGTCTATTATTTATATCGAATCTACATATATTATTTCTTAAACGCGAGAGTCATCAAATGTGTACTGCCTTTCGATTGATTAAAAAAATGCTTTATAGGTAGATAAGTCAAATCATTTAATCATAATACAATAATAAGGAAAATTATGACTCGAATGAGTGCTCGAGAACTAACGCACTTTTAACTTTTGTGTTTTAATTGAATTTACGTCAGCTAGTCCTGTAATCAGATAAAACTTTAGGATATACGTATGTTTTATCAATTATAAATCCTTTGATAGATTACCACTGCAGTCAAATTCGGCACAAACAAATTTCACTATTATCTTCCTCACATGATATTTTTATTATACATCATTTGTAATGCCTATTAATCTATTAGATAAGTTTAACGTTATTGATGCAGTAAAATTTATCGTAACCAGTCGCTTGCACGACTTTGATACACGTATAGAAAAAAGTTAAAAAATTGATTGAGTTAAAACATCAATTTTTTTGTAATATTTTGACTGTAAACGTGATATAGTGTTGTTAAAATTACAAAGTGTTTCTGTGTGCATTAAAGTTAACATTAGTGATATTATTATACAAAACGAACACAATATAAAGAAGTAGTGGACATTTTAATAAAAAACGACAATGCAAAATTTACTCAATTTTATTACGAGATCTGATGACTTCGACTCAGAGGTTGAGGGTGTTAATGTCAACGTTTTGTTTTTTATGTTCTTCTTTTCTGTGCTTACCACCATCTGCATAATATTATTCTTACTAATATGTTTGCGGGCAGTAAAAGGTATATTTATATTTTCATTAATATATATTTTTTTAATTTTGAAATAACTGAAAAAGATTAAAAAATATTATTTCTAACGATCAATTTAAAATTATTTATGTGCTCGTTTAGCTGTTTAATGCGTGTACGTAATTTTTAACAATTTTATAATAGTTAAAGACTCATTGTAAGTGAATTACATATATTCTTAACTAGCTAATGCCCGCGACCAATGGATATAACTTGGTCAGCCCCATGCTCGGTTACAATAAATTAAATCCCTCGGGAACCGTACATTTTCCGGGATAAACAGTAGCCTATCTTTTAATCTAGGTCAAAGTCCATCGCTGTGTCCATCCAGATCTGTTCGGTAGTTTTTGTTTAGTGTGATTTCTTTCTTTACATTAAGATTATTATGGTGAAATAAAAAAAAAATATCAGTTGTCTTGTCATTGTTCTTCATATTAATTCATTTATATATAATTTTTCAATATAGTACACAATTAAGGCCCAAGAAAAATCTGATTACAAAATTAAACTTTGCAAGGCATTTGTGATTACTTCTTTTTTATTGACCCTCGTTTGTTTATTTCTAGGACGAAACAAGATTTTGTTTTTTTTTTATTCACCGTCGTTTGTTTTGTTTCCAGGGCAAAAGACGCGGAGTCAGCAGCAGAGACGTGTGTACGTGGGGCAGCGGGGCCGGCCGTCGCTGCAAGGCGAGCCGACCATATACGTCAGCCCGACCAACATGCCCCCACCTCCCAAGTATGGTAAGTATCTACCATATTTTTTTTTATGTTATGGTCTCTCGAGCACAATCATAACTTATATTTATTTTAATAAATTTGATTTGTATACCTGTACAAAAATATTGTAAAAGAATGGATTATCAAGCCCTTCTGACATAATAGGGACCAAGACTTTAGTGGTATGGAGCCACTATTTTGTAGTGGTATGGAGCTACTACTTGTAGTGGTGTGGAGCCTGCTGCTTGCTTTGTTAGCCTGCAGCATGAATGGGCCGGCTCGTCCGGGGAAGTACCACACTCCCACTGAAGACCGACGCATGAATGGCGGCTATCAGCCGCCATTCATTCATTCATTCTTCTCCGCCCTGCCCAAATGGTGAGGTCGGAGGTTTTTTATAGGCCGGCAACGCTTCTGTGATGCACTTGTCTATGGGCGGCGGTGATCACTTAACATCTCGTGACCCGCCTGCTCGTTTGTCCCTCTGAAAAAGATTGCTTGAGTTTCTTTCGGCATTTCTTCTCCGCAGTGGTCGTTCCGATGCTGGTAGTGTGTAGCTTGATAAACATATAAATGTTTATTAAATATTGAGGTGAAGCAGTACCTCTCTGGCTCGGTCTACTCCGTAAGAAATAAATATGTGATCCTGTACTATGTAAAATCGTTTGTACATCTATTGGCTAGTAAAATTCCTTTCAACAAAATCAAGTTTTGCAATGAATTAAGATGAATGAACGCGTCAACTCGTGAACGATTACCATGAGACTTTCGATATGTTATCTAGTTTTTTATGCGGATCCTTTCTTCTTAATTACTGAAATAAATTTCTGAATAAGAAAACAAAATATTGATCTACCATTTCTATGTAATCTGTGGTAGATGATCACTTTCCATTTTCGGAATATTTGAGAGCGTTTTAACTATTTTTATCATTACGACTAATGTTCCAAATTTGTAATTGCAGAAGCCCTCGCTCCTCCCAGCTACGAGGAAGTGATGTCGGTCAGCTACCCCAACTACCCTACACAGCCGCAGACACAGCCAATCGTCTACCCGATAACGCACGCCGTCGCTCAAACTTCCAACAACACTAGAGGCGAAGAGACGCCATCACAATCCACAGTGGTCACCGTCACTTCCGAAGACCGAAGAACAGCGGTGACAGTTGCTACGACATGATAACGTAACGTTATCGTTAACCATTGTTGCACTAGTCTATAACTAGTAGTTATTTTTTGTTATACTGTGAGAACGTTATTGTGCCGATGCCACGTCTTCGTGATCTTTTAATTGAAAAGTATATGGAATATGTATGTAACAATGAAAAAAAACGAATAATGGAACAAATATGCACTTAACTTAATTTCATGCAATTTGGTATAGAAGTTACCTGAATCCTTAAAAAAAGCATGTATTTGCAACGGAATTGTTTTACACGTATAAAATCTTATTTGATTTTCAACACAAATCTTTTGAGTACTTTTATAGGGAAAATTGCACAGAATAATACAAATATATGTACATATGTGTGACCTGTAAATAAGTATGTGGGCATAGTCAACTAGTTTTCTGAATAAATATAATATACTATACTAAATATTCAATGTTCGAATTACTTAATTTAGTTGCCAGCAATTTTTGTAGTCATATCTTAATTTTCTATAATTTTTCAGGCTGTGGACTGCATTTAGATTACATGATTGAGAATTGATAATTTTTTATTGGTAGTAACAGTAACAATAGAATTTCTTTTTGATTTACTTTGTCTTATAAAAATCTAATCTGCATTTCACGTATACATTTAGTTATTAAGAGTTTTTGATCTATACAGATAAAACCATTGACGTAAACCTACTAGATTATCAAACAATTCATCAATTATCAAATGTCAGTATTGAGAACACATCTACCTCAAAGATTGAATAGTTATTAAAATATACAATATATTAAATAATTTTTACTATTGATAAAATGATGTCAAAATAATACAACGAAATATACATACAAAGATTCTAAACTTTATATAAATAAAGAAGATTATCCATAGAAAGTAGGCCTAAGGAAACAGGAATATTTGGCCATTGCTATTGTGATCCAGATTTAAACAGTGTAATTTTAAAAAATTATATATATTTTTATATATGTAGGTGTCATTTTTGTAACGCTTGGGTCTAAAATGGACTATCTTCCTTATTCATAAAGCTGTTTCAACATATATCTTGTAATAATCTGTCTTTGTAGAGGACGCAAGACTGATTATATTTGAAATGAAAAAGACACGGCTCGGTGCTTAACCAACATATTGTCAATTTAATAGTTTGACAAAAATGATAATATATTTTATTTAGTTTTAAGCGATTTTGTATATATTATTGTATATTTTATTATAATATTAAGAACTTATGTTGTACTTTTTTTTTGGATCCCTTTAACTAAGTATAACTTGTGAAACATACCTACATATACATAATTTATTCGTACTTTATAAAGTGAAAGAGTTTGTGGGGCTTAACGTCATAATCTTAGGAACTACTAATCCGATTTGAAAAATACCTTCAGTGCTAGATAGTCTATTTATCGAAGAAAGCAACTGTTTTTTTTTTTAAATCTCATGGTTCAAGAGAACAGAAGCAGTTCGAGTGAAACTGTTGGACTAGACAGATATAATCCGTGGTAAATCATCGGAACCTTCAAGAAAAGAGCGAATAAATCCCTGAAAGGCTGGCAACGTTTGTGACCATCCTGGTGTTGCAGGTGTCTATGGTGGTGGTGGCATACAGGTAAGTATTGGGCGGCGTTTGCCCCCCTTTTTAATTAAAAAAATAATAGCGGAGAAGCGGTAAAGTCAAATACTTAATAAAAAAATATAGAATAGACGGTGAACTATGTAGCGTTAAAATGAATACATTTGATTTATGTTGAAACTTTTGCTATCCGTTTATTAGCAGGGGCTTAATAATTTCCATTTGAACTATAAAACGCAAAAATACCTAGCTGCCTATTTTTTTTTTATATGCTAATATCTTATGCTTAGGACTGACTGCGCTACACGCGAAGATTTTTTTTATGTAATAGGGAGGCAAACGAGAAGGCGGGTCACGTCAGCGTTGCCGGCTTTTAAAAAGCCGTCCCTAAATGGGGAGGGCGGGGAAGTTGGGTCTCAGGCTCTCCCACACACCGCACGGAGCATGGCGGCTGATAGGCTCCATTCAGGCGTCGGTCTTCTGTGGGAGTGTGGTGCTGTCCCGGACGAGCCGGTCCATTCGTGCTGCAGGCTAAAAAGCATGCAGCAGGCTCATATCACCGACGAAATGAAATCAATAATGCAACAAAATAAAGCAAAAATAGGTTCTAAAAGTTCAGAACGTTTATAAGTTAACTTATAAACGTAAACTTTTGTAACAATAAGGAGATACAGGTACAGTATCACGTCTATATCTCTTTTGACGGGGTAGACAGAGCCACGAGATTCTGAGGCCACGCTTAGTAATACGGTGGCCTTATTGGTGGAATGGAGATTCAGAAATAGTGACAGGTTGCTAGCCCATCGACCAGTGACAAGGAGAAACTTATTACAGGGCAATTTAAATACAAAATGATTATAAAATATCTTCCACCATGACGACATTGAATTACAAAAAGCTCACCTTGCCCGTCAGTTACTCTTAATATCAACAACACCTTAGCGACAGCTGGCCTGCCAACATTATATATCGTCATGTGATACAGTTTATTGACTGTCATGTGATCTGATTTGCATGTTATTATGATCGATGTGATAAGTCTCTTGAACTTTATAGTAATTACTTATAGCCACAAAATGATAACAGTGGTAGTATTTGTAACAGTAATAATTGTAATTTGTTGTGTTTACATAAATAAATAGCTCTATATTTTGTCTACTGAATAAACTTGACTTTCAGTAATAAATTATCTCACATCCTTTTTTGCGTCTGTCTGTCTTCACTAAATAAGCGAGTTATTATTATTATTTTTTTATGTCAGAGGGAGGCAAACGAGCAGGCACGCGAAATTAAGTGATCACCGCCGCCCATAGACAATTGCAACACCAGCGGGGTTAAAGAAGCGTGCCGGCCTATAAAAAACCTCCACCCTCCCCATTTGGAGAGGGCGGAGAAGTTGGGCCTCCGGCTCTCCCAGTCACCGGACGGAGCATGGCGGCTGATAGCCGCCATTCAGGCGTCGGTCTTCTGTGGAGTGTTGTACTTCCCCGGACGAGCCGGCCCATTCATGCTGCAGGCTAACACAGCGGGCAGCAGGCTCTATACCACTACAAAGTAGTAGTTCCATATCACTACATAAATAAATCAAATGATTCTATCTGTATGATGTATGATGATATCTGTACGAATTGGACAGTGGACATTGGACAGGCATAACATTGATTTGGAGTAAATCATTAATTTCGAGTGAATCGGCCTTCACGCGCAGGCGCGGAACGTAAGTGATGATGTGGAAAATTAGCGCTAAAGGTCGGTTTACAGATCATGATGGCTATAACTTTTTTTCCAGAGTGGGCTTTTTCAATTCTATAATCGTTTTCGTTTGAGTTTTTAATACGAGATTAAGGCAAGTTTGCATAAGTAATTGCTCTCATTTTTATCGATGTCATTCCAATCATGTTTTGATCATAAAAAAGGATAATTAAATATATCAAAATTGATAATGTAAAACATACGATATTGTACGAGAAAAGATCAATTGAAAATGACCGTTAAACCAAAGGTGCCTATCGCCTTTTAAGTACTTATTCGTTATTCACTAGCACAAGTCATTGCGATGTACATAAATGTTGTTAAAACTTATCAGTGAATGAAATAATGAATATCATGTATAATTTGGGGAGGGCGGGGGCTTTTTAAAGGTCGACAACGCTTCGGCCGGTTGTCTACAGGCGGCGGTGATCACTTAACATCACGTGACCATGCCCGTTTGCCTCCATCTTACATAAAAATTAAATAAAAAAATCCCTATTGAAGGCAACAAACAAGTTCTGGATATTGTATTAGCTACATGTTGAAAGTAAATACAATGAAAAGAACCAACATTGTATATTCGTAATTTACGAAATACTTTTTAGAATTTTTGAAATTGAGACCTCTCTTAAATACCGGTGTTTAAATCAAATGATTATAATGTTTTATTCTAAAAATAGATCACGGCATCAAATAAGAACTTTTAAATCCCGACCCATGTGAATCCAGGTTAAGCGGTCACGAGATGATGATGTAGGTACCATTTGTCAACTTTTTTCCACGACGACCGTGACAAAAACAAAAAGTGATGAACTTCTTTGTTGCAACAATGAACAAGCTGTTCAATGTAATTTGAGAACACTCATTGTTATTGTGGAAAAATTATAGATCTCTGGAATTTTAGAATGATGAGTTTCTATCATAATTCAAAGACTATATTTTTTACTCCTAATAAATTCATTTCCATTTCAAATGGTAAAAAAATCATTATTAGTTTTTAATCAAATAAAGCATTTTGAAACGAAAATATTATTAATGCTGAAATAATCTCCTGTTAGTTTTTGCTTGCATTTTGTATGGAAACTCGTCACGTCTAGTTAGCAAATAAACAAACTCTCCAAAGCAGTCCATCGACAAGTTTATGAACTAAACTAGATCAATTGACTTAATTTATTTCCTAGTGCTTACAGCGCCGCGTGTGCGGAACTTCCCTCGCGCTAGAACAAACGTCGATTTTGCGCGGGAAAACATGACAGTCAGCTTTCTCTTTGATTACGATCTCGAATTTTCTTGTCTGTGGCTCTTGCGATTGATTTGTAAATGTTGTTGCTGGTGTTATTGTACATGCATAGTTTATTTTATGTACCATATGAACTATTTATTTGTTTATTTTAGATATACAAAAAATATGTATGCCAAATAGTTTTTTTTATGAAAAAGGGGGGCAGACGAGCTTGCGGGTCACGTGATCACCGCCGAAGCGAAGGGTCACAGAAGCGTTTATAAGTAATACAAATATCTTCATAAATGGATACAATAGTCAAACGTGCGCGTTTTTGCCTGATGGCAAACGATACAATAACTTATGTATTTTAATTTCAATTTACCTCCATTTGATTTATATGACCATAAATGTACCTTTAACGAGTTTCCCTCGTAAGTAAACAGTCTATTTCGAGTAAAATATGAATATCTATGGATAATTCTCGCCGCATATTAACAATATCTCATTATTACTGTCCAATATCTTCCTAGTTATAGATATTACAACAATGCTATTAGAAATGCAAAATACAGCAAACCTAGATCTTAAAATTACGGCGTAGAGTTCAAAATCTGTCGGTCTGTAATCAATAGTTCTTCATATAAATGTGAAATGCTTTGTCGCATTCGTCTCATAGCATCCATTCTCATGTTGACGAGAGATGAGATCATTCTTGTTTTCAATCTCACACGTAAAAACGCAGGCTAAGTGCGAGTTCCGTATCTTAAATGAAAAATAATGACGTTGAAATTAATCATGTTTTTTGTATTTAAGTATTTATTTTATTTTGTTAGCTATAGCAAGAACAAAAATACTGACGTCATCAGTAAAAATTTCAACTGCTAGCTTAAGATACACCCTGGTGACAGACAGACAACGGATACTGTCCTGTTATTAACATTTTGGTACGAAACCCTAAATATGAGGATCTAGGGTTTGAAGGCGATATTTATAATGTCTATGGTTGAACGCGGTTTCTAGTCACGACCATTGGCGCGTCTGTCCGTCAGTCAAATTGGCTATAGAAAATTCGGCGTTCGTCGAAGAAAAATCTTTATCTTTTTACTACAAGTAGCTAGACGCATGACCGTAAACTTTTTATTAACCAACCACCAAGGATCACTAATAATCACCAGTTCCAAGCAATGAAACTCAGTATCACGTGTCAAGTCACATCGTTAATGATCCTCACGCGATCATTTATGATGCCGCCGTAACGTTGATTGCTTGTGACTCTTATAGTAATATCCGTGCCAATTCATAAATGATATATTGTTATTTCAAGTAAATAAATTAACTATATGTTTTCTAAATTATATATTGTATAGATTATGATCCCATCTATATACATAAGTACAGTACAGATGCACCGAATTGCACACATATAATGAAATTGAAAATTATAGTAGATATTTTTATTTCAAATCTTCTATGTACATGAATATATGTACATAAGTTACATAAAAGATATTGAAAACAAAAAATAAATATGAAAGGTCTTTATTATAGGGCTAACAGAAGCCCTAACGATTATATTAAGTATACGAATTTTTGCGTCTCTAAAATTTACAGAAAAATGTCGCATCAGTTTACTTTTAACGTTTTGCAGACACGCGTTTCGTTTACACCTTCTCTTGCAATTCACCCTGGTGGATTTGTGAAGTTAACCGAAATACAACACGATCACTGTGACGAACGTTTGGTGTAACCCATTGCCCATTACACATAAAAGGAAACTGTGAATAATAAGTGCTTTTATGTCATAGATATATTTACATATAACGATATAATAATATGTAATAACCAATGTAATATATAGGTATTTATCATAATCAACGCGCAACCTTGCTACGGATAGAGTCCACTAGAAATAAATTGATCTGTGTGATTATATAATCACTCAGGTCAGCTATTTCTACGCTGATTACCGTCATTCGTATATTAAATTAGTATAAAGTTGAAGTTATATTGTTAGATATTTGCTAACATTTAAATAGTGAAATAAGTTATCAAAGATATAAAAAAATATACATTCAATGTAGAGCTGTACCTATTTCTGAGTGTTTATTATTCAGAGACTAAACGCGGCTAGTGTAATACATACCTTTCAAGGTATCAACTAAAAAAGTATACATTATTTGTCTTCTTGATTCTACTGTAACAGTGATGAGTAACAGCTACTTTTTAACTAAAAGATAATATAATTATTTGACTAAAACGAACTTTCACTAACCCTCGGCCAGTACTGTCCTAGAGCTTACGTTTGGGCATCGACGTATGATAAACAACTTGACTCACAATTCCCCAAAAAAAGTGCTCCGGCAAAATATTGCTCCTCGCTTATTATGAGCAGTCTTCAGAAGGGTTTGGGGTTTAACTTAGTAATAAGAGTAACTAGTAAATTCATTTCTAAATGAGTAATATTATATTGAAAGTCACGCGAGAAGACATAATTAGTGTCTCGCGGCTGTTCCTTGTGCACTGTGAGTGCACAACAGCCGCGCCGCGACGGTCCTAGTACTCGCCCTGAAGATGGCCTTCTAAATAGGTCGAAACGGTCGTCGGCGTTGCCGACTAAAATTTACGTGAGTATAGCCGTGCAAAGACACTGAGTAATATTATAACTCAAGAACTAAAAGAAAACATGAGAAACTTACTAAGAAACTTACTAGAAACTAACTAAGAGAAAAAAGTCACGAGCACATACATATATGTACATATATACTCGTACGTATATATATTTTGCGAACTGCAAAGTAATTGAATTCCCTCACTGCGTTGTTGTTCCCGAGTTCATATGATATTTTTATTAATTTTCAAGGCAAGAGTGAGCAGTCATTACTTCAGTTTGCCTGAGACCGCCTTAAACCTCAGCGTTGCTTCCCATCAGACGAGAGCTTTTTCTTAAAATTTTAACTTGAGTACATTTGACTTCAATGCACTCAAGTTAACATTTTAAGAAAATGCTGCGTTTATATACCTTTATGGACGTACCCTACGTATAATAAGGTCTAATAATAAAAAAGCGATTACCCTTCGGTCTGTATGTATGTCAGTTCTAGGCTCGCACGGCATCCGTCACCCATTATTGCATTCACTATACACATCACTTAAGGTAATCAATGATCTAAAAGGGTTGAAACTTGTATAAACAAGTTTTTTTTATGTCAGAGTGAGGCAAACGAGCAGGCGGGTCACGGGATGTTAAGTGATCACCGCTGCCTATAGACAACTGCAACACCCGTGGGGGTACAGAAGCGTTGCCGGCTAACAAAATAATCGGGGAAGTTGGGCCTCCGGCTCTCCCACTTACCGGACGGAACATGGCAGCTGCTAGCCGCCATTCAGGCGTCGGTCTTCTGTGGGAGTGTAGTACTTCCCCGGACGAGCCGGCTCATTCATGTTGCAGGCTAAAAAGCAAGCAGCAGGCTCCATACCACCACAAAAAAGTCAAGTTTTTGATAATATAAATTCGCATTTCCACATAGGTATTCATATGAAATATATTCAGGTAGCGGCCCCATACTTCGAATCGTCACCGCTGAAGATGAAATTGAGATAACGCTTGGATAAATGAGAGACGTGTTTCTTACTTAAGAATAAATAAATAAATATATAGGGGCAAATCACACAAATTGAGGTACATAGGTCCAAACTAAGTTCGAGACTTGCATCATGGGATACTAACTAATAGATACTATATTTTATAATAAATACATATAAAGATAAACATCCAAGACCCAGGCCAATCAGAAAAAGGACATTTTCCAACATGACCTGACCGGGGATCGAACCTGGGACCTCCTGAGTATCGGTCAAGTATGTTAATTGTTACACTACGGAGGTTGTCAAAAAATGGACGATCTTAACTTTACAAGAAGCCTTTAAGAAGGAATCATACGTCATCATAGAAGCAATCTTTATTTAATTTTATTCAAAAACATTATCGTACATATCTTACCGGAAAATAATAACCTCTTTTTTAAATAAGGCCAAATAGGCTCCAGATTAAAGTCGCTTTTACTTTAACGTGATTAAAATTAAACAAAATATCAATTTATATGTAAATTCAACAACAACCGGCGCTGAACTTTGTGACAAGGCCAAGTTAAGCTTTTACCTTGACTTTGGCCGCTATTGCCGAACACCAGTCTTAATGCTTTTTCACTTATCTCGTAAACATGTGTTCAGTATGGAAACTTTTA